>PVLC010038336.1:5000-14836 GCA_004027655.1 Graphiurus murinus | reverse complement strand
GATGATCATTTCTACTTCAAATTTCTTTAGAAAATGAGGGTGAATATTCTTAATCTCCAAATCTGAAATCCAAAACTTTATGAACACTGATACGAAGCTCAGTGAGTTTCAGATTTTCAAGCATTTTCAGATTTCGGATTTTTGGATTAGAGATTCTCAACTGGCAAAAACATATGCAAATATTCTCAAATCCATAAGATTCCGAAGTATTTTTTTGGTAGCTCTTTTATTTTTATTATGGTGATTTTCCTTCATAGTAACTCTTAACGTAAAACAGTTAAATTGATTTGCATGTACTACTTAGATATGCAGTTCACTCTGGTTATTATTTTTATACTTTTATTGGTGCATTATAGTGTCACATCATAATGTAAATCATAGTGATGGTGTCACACGTGCACACAGCACTTGGCTTTCCCTGATGATTCTCTCTTCACTCTCCCCTTCCCCATACAAGATATTGAGGTTGACATTGGCATTCTCACATATGTACGTAACATCAATGGAAGTAATTCCTTTATTGACTTTCCCTCTCCTCCCCTCCCTTCCCCTAGACCACTTCCCTGGCCCCAATGAGGTTGCTCCTCCATTATCTGGAGTTCCTCCAGTATTCCGATTACTCCAGAGCTTTTGCATATTAGAGAAAACGTATGACGCTTCACTTTCTGTGACCGGCTAATCTCACTTAACATAATGTTCTCCAGGTCCCTCCATTTTCCTGCAAATGACATGATTTTGTTCTTCGCTATTGCTGAGTAGAATTCCATTGTGTGTATATCCCATAATTTTGTAATCCATTTATCTGTTGATGGACACCTAGGTTGGTTCCATAATTTGAGTATTGTGAATTGTGCTACTATGAATATGGGTATGCATATATTACTGTAGTTCTCTAATTTGGGTCCCTTTGGGAAGATACCTAGAAGTGGTATAGCTGGATCATATGGTGAATCCATTCCCAATTTTCTGAAGAATCTCTACACTGGTCTCCATAACAGCTGCACTAATTTGCAATCCCATGAAGAGTGTAGAAGAATTCCAATTTCCTCACATCCTCACCAGAATTTATTGTTGTTTGACCTCTTGATGATTGCCATTCTGATTGGGGTTAGATGGAACCTCAGTGTTGTTTTGATTTGCATCTCCCTGATTGCTAATGATGTTGAACATTTTTTCATGTATTAGCCATTTGTATCTCTTCTTTTGTGAAGTGTCTATTTAGTTCAGTGCCCATTTCTTGATTGGGTTATTTGTTTTTTTAGTGTTGAGTCTTTTAAGTTCTTTGTATATTCTAGGTATTAGTCCTCTAGTAGAGGGATACCTGGCAAAGATCTTCTCTCATTCTGTAGGCTTTCTCTAAACTCTTGGTGGTTTCCTTTGATGAACAGAAGCTTTTTAATTTAATACCATCCCATTTATTAATTCTTGTTTTAATTTCCTGAGCTTTGAGGGTCTTGTTGAGGACGTTTCTACCTGTGCCTATATGTTGGAATCCTAGATCTTAAACACTACTGGTCCCAAGTATTTCATATAAGGGATGCTCATTGTGTAGAATAATTTAGAGAAATTAATTCAGGAACTCCTAAGAAAGTAGTATTTTTTTTATATTGACCCTTAAATAAAACAGACTTGGATATAAACATTTCCTCATGTCATTAGCTGCCTGCAAACAGATTTTTTTTTTTTAATTTAGAAGAGCTGTTTTCAGATTAAGGGTTATAGAATGCATTTGGTTAGCATTCAATCCATAAATTCCAAAACAGGGCAAAATGCATGCATATTGCAAGGGCAAGTTCAGTTTTCCAGTGTCAGAAATAAGAGCCAAAAAAGATGCTAGCGTTGGAGGAGGGGCTGGAGTGCTGTGTGCCATGCAAATTAGCTGCTAGTCTCCCAGACTCACAAAGCAGCCCTTTCTGTAGACTGTTGTGACACCTGCTGGCAAAAGCAAGCTGACTAACAACATGGCTTTTCCCCTAATTGTGCAAAGGACCTCTCACTAAGGATTGCTGTCGATGTTTATCCTTCTCCTGACCTGAGGCATGGGTTAGCTATAAATCTGTTAGATTACCATTATCTTTTATTGGTTGGAAAATGTGGGTGAGTATGAATGGATAATCAATTTAAACAGCACTGTACTGATGAATAAAATAAAACAAAACATCTTTAATCTAAATGTGCTTTTAAATCCAATTTGCAAATAGTTGCTTTTCCAAGGCAAGCAGTAATTAGTGCAAGGAATTGGAAAAAAAAAAAAAGACACAAAGGAATACCAAATGGAATCAAAGTTTTTGTTAAATGGGAAGATAGAAAATTTCATAGAGGTTCAAGTTCTGACCAAATGTAAAAATGATTCCACATTGAAGTTTGCTAGGAATCTTGTTCTTGTTCTTTGTGTGTGTGTGTGTGTGGTACCGAGGATTGAATACAAGGACATTCTACTTCTCAGCTATACCCTCAGCCCTATTTTAATTTTTTTTTTTTTTTAATTTTAAAACAGGATCTTACTAAGTTGCAGAGAGCCTTGCTAAGTTGCTGAGGCTGGCCGCAAAACTGCAATCCTCCCATCCCAACCTCCCAAATACTGGGATTACAGGCATGTACCACCATGCCTGGTTTAGGAATATTCTTTTAGGAAGTTTCAGTGGGACTTTTTTTTTTTCTTTTTTGTGGTACTGGGAATTGAACCCAGGGGCATTCTACCTCTGAGCTATACCACCAGATCTATTTTTTATTCTTTATTTGAAACAGTCTCAATAAGTTGCAGAGAGCCTCACTAATAGCTGAGGCTGGCTGCAAACCTGTGATCCTCCTGTCTCAGCCTCTCAAGTACTGGAATTACAAATGTGGGCCACCATGCCTGGCTTCAGTAGGCCCATTTTAGGTGGTATTTTGGCTCATGAAGACTTATCCAGATGTAATTCTTTTTTTTTTTTTTTTTTTTTGTGGTACTGAGGATTGAACTCAGGGGCATTTTACCTCTGAACCACACCCCCAGCCCTGTTTTTTGTTCTTTATTTTGAAACAGGGTCTCACTAATCTGCGGAGTGCCTCTCTAGGTAGCTGAGGCTGGCCTTGAACCTGGATCCTCCAGTTTCAGCCTCCCAAATGCTGATTACAAGCATGAGCCACCACGCCTGGCTCAGATGTAATTATTTTCAAGAACAAGAATACATGGATTAAACAGAAGGAATGGCCTTGAGCCTTAAGACTGTGAAGCTGAATATTGTCAACTAAAAAGAAAAATAATCATCATGAGATGATAATGCACCAATAAAAGCACATAAAAAAGAAAAATAATCAAACAACTTCTCACTGAATGGAAAACAGTTTGCATTATTAACCAAAATATGAGTAAATAAAATAACCTGTTTTGGAAGAAATGAAGCCACATCTTTGGCTCTCATTTGCAGATCTTTCTCTTCCTTTACCCCAGTTCTGGTATGTCATTGGTGATTCATCTCTCCAACTGTAGGAAAATTAAAAACTTAAGGTCTTCTAAATTTGCATGTTCAATTTCCAACACCAGTTGTGGAATTCTGAGGTATAGACTGAAAGTATAGTATTTTATTAAATTTAGAAAAAATGCACATGTACAGCATAGGACCTATAGTTAACAATAATGATTGTATACTTAGACATTTTCTAAGAAGACAGATTTTATATTAAGTATTTTTATCACATAATTAAGCAAACAGGTATGAGGAAACTTTTGGAAGTGTATGTTTATGGCATAAATTGGGGTGATGATTTCATGGATGTAGACTTTAAAAACCATGTCTTTGGCTACGAAAATAAAAATTTATAAGTTAATGTTTGAAAATTATTCAACAAATTGATTACTAAAATCTAATCCAATCATTCTGCACATAAAACATGTCAAACAAAATTAAATGCAAATTAATCTAGGTTCGTACTGAAATTCATTGGCTCTTTTTTCTTGAAGTCCAATCCACCAATTTGCACCAAACTTTGATAGCTATTAAAAAAAAAAAGAAAGAAAATGTCAGCATTTATTCTCCTTGTTTTTCTTTTTTACCATTAAAATTAATGGAGTTACTGTTAATAGCTTTTTATTCTTTAGTATTTCACCCAATTATCTAAGGAAGAGTAAGCCCTAGCATCTTGAGGAAGCTTGAAGCTTCATTATTCTAAAATATTCTCTCTTATTATGAAGGAAAATTTGAATCAAAGAATGAAAATAATTTCAATTTTGTACAACTTGCAAAGTAAAAGTTTTCTAACTCTGTAAGAGGGATTTAAAAAGTAATATAAAGTAAAATAGAAGATGGATTATTTTTCTAACAAAAAATTAATACTTTCCTCTTTTTGCTTTCAGTGATTTATGGAAGTTCATTGCAGATGTTACATCTGTTTGAAAAACAATTCAAGGTACAAAGACATCAACAGAATAAAGATTTTGAACTTTAGGAATTAGTCTGATTGTTAAGCTCTAAACAGTAGAAGCATTCAGAGACAAACAATATGGGACAAAAATACTAAAAAATTCCAGTATTTGACAGCTAGAGAATTATCTTTTATATATTTTATTAATTTTACAACAATTTTTTTTATACTAGTGATTGAATTCAGGGGCATTCTACCTCTGAGCTACACCCTGAGGACTTTGTATTTTTTATTTTGAAACAGGTCTTTACTAGGTTGTTGATGCTGGTCTTAAACCTGCAATCCTCTCATCTCTGCCTTTCAAGTACTGGGATAACAGAGGTGTACCACCATGCCTGGCAATTTTACACACTTGGGCCTAAACACAATAAAGTATAAAGTGGAGACATCATGTGCAACATGTGTATATGCACACACACTGGAACAAATGAACTCCAGGATTTGACCTAGGAATTGAAATTTCCTCTTTAACTATAAAAGAGCAAGAGGAAATTTCTCTGCGACCTCTAAATATTTTGTGGTGTGTGTGCAGTGTTAAAATGCAATTTAATTTTTTTTTGTGTGTGTGGTACTAGGGACTGAACCCAGGGGCATTCTACCTCTGAGCTGCACCCCTAGCCCTATTTTTTATTTTTTATTTTGAAACAGACTAAGTTGAGGAGGGCCTCACTAAGTAGCTGAGGCTGGCCGAAAACCTGCGATCCTCCTATCTCAGCCTCCCAAGTACTGGGATTACAAGTGTGCACCACCACGTCCAGCTCAACAACTTTTTTTTCCTTTTCTTTTATTTTTTTTGGTAATGGGGTTTGAACCCAGTGGCATTCTACAACTCTGAGCTACACCTGCAGCCTATTTTATTTTTTATTTGAAACAGTTTCGCTAAGTTGCTGAGGTTCTTGCGAAGTTACTGACACTGGCCTAGAACCTGGGATCTTCCTGTCTCAGCCTTCCAAGTACTGAGATTACAGGCATGTTGTGTTTAGCTGTCACTTAATTTTTATTTGCTAAAAATCTGTTAATTTGAAAATGTTATAAATTTAAGTTTGCACTCTCATTTTCTTTAAAGATGTGGGAATACATTTTAAGATACGTTATTTTTCCATATTAATTTTAGGCCACCATACAATAGAACCTTATTGCTAACATTCTAATTTATAAACAGGTATTTTTACTCCTTTAAACAGTATGGCTGTCTGCCATGTCAGCAATTTGAGAATAACGCAAGATTGAACAACTGTAATTTCAGATCCCTGAGGTGTTGTTTCGTGGACTTGTTCTCACATGCTGGATTTAGATTCCCATTGTCAGACTTTGGAATAGGTCCATTGAGACCGGCTGTGAATGTAGGGGGAGAACCTCGATTTTATTCCATGTAAAGAGGTCTCATGTGCAACAGCAGTGAAAATTGTGGCCTGATTGCTCACTACCCCAATTAAGGAGCTCTAAAGAGGAATGATAACTGCTGCATCTAAGTGGCAAGTTTATTACCACCTCAATTATGGCCTGACAACCTCCCACATAGTGCATCACAACCTGTTGTGATATGGCACAGAGGTTCATAGGACAAGCTAAAAGATATCCAGATGGAAAAACCCAGCATGAAAAATGGATGTTTAAAACTCTAGCTTGGGTATAAGGCCATAACAATAGAAACCTTATTAGTACGGGCTTGTGAAAAATGGGGATCTGACCATGCATTTTATAAGTTTGATTGTGTTTTATTGTATACAAACAGCCATTATAAGTAGCATCATTTTGGAAGAACTTACCAAAAAGATAAAAAGCACAACAGTCAATATATTAACCTCCTAAACTATATGAGGAGGAGCAACCTGTCATATTTTAAAATGTTTCCATTAAAATTGGCAAAACCAAATTATTTTAAGGGTTTAAAACTAGATTTTGGAAGAGGACTAATGGACTTGATACATATTTGTAGAAGGCTTTAGAAATAAAAATTTAAAAATAGTGACAAATGGCCATTTCCATTTTGAAATGCAAATGTTGTATATTACAATATAAAAGTGTTAGCAGAGAGGACTGATGGGCTAGATGTTTATAGTTAACAACACATAAGTGCTTGCTAGTTTTTACTTTTTGACATTAATCTGATTATCAAGGTGGTTAAAAAAAAGATATACTTAAAACTGCCAGGTGCGATGGTGCATGCTTGTAATCCCAGTACGTGGAGGAATGAGATAAGAAAATCACAGGTTTGAGGCCAGTCTTAGCAATTTCTTAGCTGTTTCAAGACAAAAAGTAAAAAGGGCTATGGATTTAGCTTGGAGGCAAAATGTCCCTTAGTACCATTAAGAAAAAAAAAAAATTCAAAACTGCACTCTGATCATGTCTTGTGGTCTTCTATTTAAAAAGTGGGAGAGGTCCCGGGCATGGTGGTCCATGCCTATTATCCCAGTACTTGGGAGGCTGATACAGGAGGATCGCAGGTTTGCAGCCAGCCTCAGCAACTTAGCAAGATCCTCAGCAACTTAGCGAGACCGTGTTTTAAATAAGCTCAGAGGTAGAATGTCCCATTCTGAATTCAATCCCAAGTACTAAAAGAAAAAAAGGAAAAAGAAAAAAAGAAAAAAAAGTGGGAAAGAAAACATGGACTTATTCCTTCTCTGAGATGGAAAGATTTTACGAAAATTTTCTTTTTTGTTTCAGATTTTTAAAATTGTATCTATGTTTCTGGCACATAACTAATTCTGCTACATACCAATTTAATGTTGTTTTCAATTTCTTACAATTCTAGTTCTTATTCTTTATAAGGGAGTTATATAAAACACACATATAACTAAAAAAAAAATTTAATTACTTATTCCCATTCTGCCTACATTTATGGGATGGGTGTGCCACAGAAGCAAGTGGCACAACCTCTACAAGTTGTACTCCACATCCTGGATTGGCCCATTCCAGTAGGACATTGTTAGGTGCAGAATTTCTTACTTATGAAATATAAGTGGCTGCCATAAATACCACCATCACCACCACTGAAGAAAAGTGCCCAACATAGCCACAAAGTAGGCAGAAATAAGAACTGGTTGGCAATGTACAGCTTTCGTCTTTCTAATCTGATACTCTGTGCCTTGGCCAAAGCTATAGACTGAATGTGGAAGCAGGGTCTTTGGAAAGTGATGAGATCATGAGGGTGGAGGACTCAGGAGTGGGATTAATACCCTCATGAAAGGTACCCCAGAGGCCAGGTGCAGACACAGGGAGAAGACAGCCGTCTTTGAACTAGGAAGCCCGTCCTCACTGGACACTGAGTCTGCTGCCGCCTGGGTCTCGGAGTTCCAGCCTCTGGAACTGGGAGAAGCAAGTTTTTGTTCAGCTCACCTCTGACACTGACAGATCGCTTGCTGTTAACACAGGCACAGGTGGGGTCGAGACTCTGCTGTGTAAGGCAGCACAAGGCTTGTGATTGGAGATGAAGTCCTCAAGTAGATCATGGGACTGGCTATCCCTTCTCAGAGTGCTAAACCCATGGGCCTGTGTTCCTTCTAGGGGAGGTATTAACTCTTTCATCCTTTCCATCTCCCAAAGATCAGGAGAGGATTTGAGAGGAAAGGGGAAGAGAGGAGACTTACACAGGTTCCCAGGAGAGCTAAACTCTGTTGGCAAGATCAAAGAAGCTCTTTGCTGTCAACATGTGAGACAAAACTGACAACCACCTTTGGGAAGGGATTTTATAGCTAGCATTTTAATATGATTTAGACATTGTGCTTTTATCTGCCAGGGACACTGTGGTTCTGGTATAACAACAGCACAGTGCAGGGCTTTTAAGTAACCTTGTAAGTCATATGGTCTGGGTTGCTGTATAACCAAGTTGCTTAACTTCAACTTTGGAGTCACAATTTCCTCATCTGTAAAATATAGTAATAATGGACTTTCCACAGAGGGCTTTTGGAAAGATCAAGTGAGATTAAATGTTAGTATTTAGCATTGTCCTGGCACTGTTTGGTAAGAACCTCTTTTTGGAATGTGCACTTTGCTTGTTGATGGACTATTTTTCAAGCATTCATCTCCTCTCCTGTCACTGAGTCTTGTGTCTGGCTGAAGAAAGAAACACATTTTTTTCTGACATCATGGTATGTGATTTGTTGATTGTGAAATTCTAGTTTGAGCTTGAGTGTTCTATTTGTAGGGGTGGAAGGTGGCAGCATCCAGAGGTAGTGGTGCTGAGTCTGTGAGGACCATGTGGTTGTCACCTGACCTCTTTGCTTCTTGGCTTTTCCATCACAAGTAGGCAGGACTCCCAACCTCCTCACACCTCACTAGCTATACATGCAGCAAAAAGGAGAAAGAAATAGCAAAGCCTCATGAACTGTGACAAGATTTTTCTTACAAACCTCGGCTGTTTTTTGTTTTTTTGGGGTTTTTTTGGTACTGGCATTCTAGCTCCAAGCTGTACCCCCAGCCCTTTTTATCTTTTTGTTTTTGAAACAGGGTCTCACTAGGTTGCTGAGAGTCTCACTAAGTTGCTGAGGCTGGCCTCAAACCTCCTCTGTTTTGGCCTCCCAAGTGCTAGGATTACATGCATGCACCACCATGCCTGTTTTCTAGAATGTTTTAATGCTTCTTTTAAACAACTTATAAAGACATGAAAAGATAATGTTAGGAAGGATTCCTGGAGATCATGAAATATGGTTAAATTTTGCTTTGAAAGGTTTCCTGGGGGAAGTTGGGAGTGAGGTTTCCCTCTTAGTGTCTCCAGGGTAATCTGTGCTGATTCTCCTCTTTTACTTACTATATCCTCAGTTCCAGATTTTTTTTTTTTTTAGTATCTCATTTTATTTTTAAGTTTTGATAGGTAGCTAAATTAGGTGTACTTGTCATGTGCAACATGATGTTTTGAAGGTATATGTGTATATGCAGCTTCTTTGAAAACAGACTGCATCTTCTACATTTTTATATCATTGACAAACCTCACAGTGCCTGGAACAAGTTTGATGCTTAGTGAATCCTCAGTATAGGAATATAATGAAAAAACATTATTTTTTGGCAGTTTATTTTATTCTTTATCAAGTCTTGCATATCCCTAGCTCCTAGTTAAGGTTTGCATATTCCTAGTAAAGTCTAGTTTGTCTTGTTGAAATGGAAAGCTGTTCCTTACCATTTTTCGTATATTGAGTCTTCATAAATTAAAAAAAATGTATTCACATAATTAAGAGTTGAAACTTTAAAACTGCCCCTCCTTACCAGGTAGTTCTTGTCCCTCATTTTCTTTCATGGTGTTTAGCAATTTATTTTTTTCTAATGTATTTTTATTAATTTATATTGATTATGGTCTTTTTAAACTCCATAAACTCCATAAGGGCAGAAATTTTGGTCAGTTTTTTTTTTTTCCCCTTTGGTGGTCCTGGGGATTGAACCTACCATTTTACCTCTGAGCTACATGCCTAATCCTTTTTATTTTTTGTTTTGAAACA
>PVLC010038335.1:0-14807 GCA_004027655.1 Graphiurus murinus | reverse complement strand
AAAAAAAAAAAAAAAAAAAAAGACAACCTCAGCAATGTAGTAAGACTCTTAGCAACCTAGCAAAACCCTCTTTCAAAAATAAAAAGGAAGCCGGAGCCGGGCATGGTGGCGCACGCTTGTAATCCCAGCATTCGGGAGGCTGAGACCTGAGGATCTGGGTTCACAGCCAGCCTCAGCTACCTAGTGAGGCACTCCACAACTTAGACCCTGTTTCAAAACAAAGAATAAAAAATAGGGCTGGGGGTATAGCTCGGAGATAGAATGCCCCTGAGTTCAACCCCCAGTACTGCAAAATAAATAAATAAATTAAATTAAATAAATTAAAAGGGCTGGGAGTGAAGCTTGGAGGTAGAATGCCCTGGGCTCAATCCTTACACACACACACACACACACACAGAAAACCCGGAATCCTGAGCAAGCATAACAGGGAACTCTGGGGCAGACCATATACACACTTGTACAAACTCTTAGCTATATATCAAAAGACTAGCAAATATATATATATATATATCACTTAACACTAAATGTTTCAAAAGACTAGCAGCTGGGTGAGGTGGCGCATGCTTGTAATCCCAGTACTTGGGAAGCTGAGGTGGGAGGATTAGAAGGTTTGAGGCTACCCTCAAGTTCTTAGTGAGGCCCTCCACAACTTAGTGAGACCTTGTTTCAAAAAATAAAGAATAAAGAATGGGACTGGGGGTATATTTTAGAGGTAGAATGCTCCTGAGTTCCAACCCCAGTACTGCAAAAAAAAAAAAAAAAGACTAGCAGACACATGTAACAAAAATCACTTAAAATGTTTCAAAAGACTAGCAGATACATGTACCCATCATTTAAAACAAAATATTTCAAAAGACTAGCAGTAACAAAATCATTTAAAACAAAATGTATCCAAGGACTAGCAGATACATGTAACAAAATCATTTAAAACAAAATGTTTCCAAGGACTAGCAGATTATATGTAACGAAATCATTTGAAAGGAAATGTTTCCAAGGACTAGCGGATTATATGTAATGAAATCACTTAAGTTAAAACAAAATGTTTCTTCCTCCCTCCAGGCACAGCTGTGGTGTGTGTTCCAAGGGGGCTTCACCTGTGACTATATTCAGGCATTGCAGGGATATGAGATATGGTGTCTAGGCGGAAGGGCTAGGGTAGTTCTCAGCTTGGGGTGAAAAAGTATAACCACCCACTAATTAGCAGGATATAAGTAGAGGAGAAATGGCAGGACAGGAGACTGGCCTCCTGCTCCTTTAAGTTTGAAATCATGCCTGGATGTTATTACCCAGGGGCCTGGGGAAGGAGTGGAAAGAACCAAGAACAAAACTTTGAGTAACACCCACACTTAGAGAGTCAGGTGGACACGAGCAAGACTGTCAACTAAGAATTCGAGGAATCCAAGCCTGGTGCCCACTGGCACACACCTGTAGTCAATTGCAAGTACATGCCTGTACTTAGGAGGCTGAGACAGGAGGATGGTGGGCTCCAGGCCAGCCTAGCAATTTAGGGAGACATTCAGCAACGTAGGGAGCCCCTGTTTCAAAATAAAAATATAAAAAAGTGCTGGGGGTGCAGCTCAGAGGGAGAATGCCACAGAGTTCAATCCCCAGCACCAAAAATAAATATAGAAATCCATTGTTTTGGACTAAGTTCCTGCATTGAGCCACAACAGACCTGACTAAAAATCAAAATGCAGCAGTGCATGCCTGTAACCCCAGCTCCTCCAGATGCTGAGGCAGGAAGACTGCAAGTTTGAGGCCAGCTGGTCAACTTTGTGAGCCTCTGTCTCAAAATAAAATAAAATGGGCTGGGGATGTAGTTCAGTAGTAGAGAGTTTTACCTAGTTTGAGTGAGGTCCTGGGTTTCATCCCCAGCACCAAGTGGGGGAAAAGACAACAAAGATCTTTAAACTGTTGGAATTTTGTCTTTTGACAATAGTAAGATGAAAAAGTCAGAAAGACTGAATCACATTCAAGACACCGGCACCAAAAAATTGAGAGGGAAGTTTTCAAGGATAGGTTTCAAGAACAGAGTAGTTTGGTAAGGTTAAAATACTCCACCAGATTCTGAAATTTCGAGGCCTTCAGAATCCTTTTCCAGGGCGGCTTTTTTTGTGTGTGTGGGTCGGGGAGAAGGAAGGAGAGTGTACAGGGAACGGGTATCTCCATCAGGGCCCCACACAAATTCCTTAAGGAGCCCCCAAAACGCTGTCCCGCCACCTGGGCACAAACAGGCCCTTGGCACCCAACTTCTATGCAATTTCCAGATCTTCAGAAATCCTGGTGTGTACTTTCCTGCTCAGCCTAGAAAGTTCTCCTCCCCCCACTCCAACAATGTCTACCAAACCCTCATAATCCTGCACCAACCAGGCCTGGCAGTGCATACCTGTCATCCCAAAACTTGGGAGGCTGAAACGTGAGGATCACAAGTTCAAGGACAGCCTCAGCAACTTAGACCCTCAGCAACTTATCAAGACCCTGTTCCAAAATAAAGAAAATAAAAACAAAATAGGACTAGGAATGTATCTCCGGGGTAGAACTCCCCTGAGTTTAATCCCTAATACCAAAAGAAAAACAAAAAAAAAAATCCCCAAATCTTGCACCAATGGCCTCGCCTCTGAAGCCCCTTATGCTCCCAGAAAAAAAATTAAAGCACTTGACTTCGTGTCCCCAAAGCTCTTTCCGCACCTTACAAGGTTCTCTTATCATCAGCTGTGTGCATCTGTCTCAACATTGGGTGAGCCCCACCCAACACTTGCAGCATTGCCTTCCACCTTCCGAGGAGGCTGAGCAAACTACAACTCCCGTGAGGCAGCGCGGCCGCGGACCACGGCTCCCAGCATCCCCCGCGAGGCTCCCGACTGTCAGGGTAAGAGGCTCGCCGCGAGGCGAGTGGATGTCGCCGAACTTGTGGACAGGAAGCGACCTTTCGCGATGGCAGCGTCTGAAGGGACACCTGAGGTCCAAACAGACCAGCTGGACGTAGCGGGCGGCCTGGAGAATCTGCCCGTGAGCGTGTGGCCGCCGGGGGCGAGGCCGGCGCCCTTCCAGGTAGGGGCGGGGCTAGGAAGGGGCGGGGCTAGAAGCCCGAGGGACCTGCGTGCAGCACGAGGGGGCGGGGCCGGCGCCTTCCCGGGGAGGGGCGGGGCGGAGCTGGCTAGGGGCGTGGCTAGGAGCCAGAGCGGTCTGCGTGCCGCCGGAGGGGGCGGGGCTGGGAAGGGGCGGGGCTAGAAGCCCGAGGGACCTGCGTGCCGCACGAGGGGGCGGGGCCGGCGCCTCCCGGGGATGGGCGGGGCGGAGCTGACTAGGGGGCGTGGCTAGGAGCCCGAGAGGTCTGCGTGCAAGCAGCTCGGGAAGGCGGGGCTAGCCAGGTAGGGGCGGAGCTGGACGGCTGCATTAGCAGGTGTGCTGCATCCGCAGGTGGTGGTATTTCTCAAATTCCTCTCCACCTTTGTTCTTACCCAGTTTCATAGCTGTTGGCGCATGGGAAAAGTTCTTAAAAGCACAGGCTTAGGTCTTTGTCCATAAACCTGTCCTCAGGCCTTAGCAAGATTTTGCCCTCTTCAGTCTGTAGACTGGTAATTCCTTGAGGTCAAAGATTCCTGAGAACCTGGCTTTTTGTCCAAGTTTAAGTTTAGAACACAGTGAAGCATCCAGAGAAAATCATTTACCTCTCTGTTCTCAAAAGTCTCATATGTAAGATAAGGCTTAAGGCCTATTTAATGGGTCTCTGCTGATGTTTAAAAAAAAAAAATCAACCCCTAAAAAGTCACACTTGTAGCCAGGCATGGTGGCACATGCTTGTAATCCCAGTCTTGGGAGGCTGAGACAGGGGGATCCAGGTTCACAGCCAGCCTCAGCTACCTAGTGAGGCTCTCTGCAACTTAGTGAGACCCTGATTCAAAATAAAGAATTTTTTTAAAAGGACTGGCTCGGAGGTAGAATGCCCCTGGGTTCAATCCCCTGTACCACCAAAAATTTTTTTTAAAAAATTTAAGATAAATTTTATATAAGTATCTTCTTTAGACTCATCATAATCATTTCTGTCTATAAAATCATGGGGTTTGCGGTGCTAGCTATACTTTTCAAAATTCACATTAAAATAAGTACTTGTCAGCTGGGCATGGTGGCACATGCTTGTAATCCCAGTACTTGGGAGGCTGAGACAGGAGAATCACGGGTTCGCGGCCAGCCTCAGCTACTTAGTGAGGCCCTCTGCAACTCAGTGAGACCCTGTTTCCAAATAAAGAATAAAAAATAGACTGGGAGTGTAGCTCGGAGGTAGAATGCCCCTGAATTCAATCCCCAGTATAATAATAATAATAATAATAATAATAATAATAAGAAGAAGAAGAAGAAGAAGAAGAAGAAGAAGTCTATTTTAAAAGGAGGGAGGAAGGAGACAAAAGCTTTGTGATTGATCCTTAGACCCATGTTGATGGCATAAGTGAAAATCAGGGAGCCGGACATGGTGGCGCACATCTGTAATCTCAGTACTTGGGAGGCTGAGAGCGGAGGATTTCAGGTTTGAAGCCAGTCTCCGCAAGTAGTGAGACTCTCATCAACTTAGCAAGACCCTGTTTCAAAATAGAAATAAATAGGGTTGGGGATATAACTGGGAGGTAGAATGCCCCTGGGTTCAGTCCCCAGGACACCACACACACACACACACACACACACACACACACACACACCAGTGAAACACAGACCCAACAGAATTGCTGCTCTCCACACAGTTCTGGACAGCATTAGAATTACAAGAAGTCAGGAGCCCTTGCTCAAAGGGTTTATAGTCTTATCAAGGAGATAAAACATGCTTGATACATTTAAAAGACAAGCCTTGAAGTGCCTTCACCTGTTTTTGGTGCTGTTGCTTTGTTTTGTTTGTGGTGCTGGGGCTGGAACTCAGGGCTTTGCATATACTAAGCTGCCGACTTAACCCTCCAGTCCTCCTCAGCTCATTTTCTTCCTTATATTCTGAGAATACAACAAAACCAGTCTTAGGAATGGTCAAAACAGCTTGCTTGCTCCACACTCTTTCTTCGCAAGCATATGAACACATAAAAATTAAGACATGAAGCCGGGTGTGGTGGCACTTGCTTGTAATCCCAGTATAAGGGAGACTGAGACAGGAGGATCGCAAGTTCGAGGCCGGCCTCAGCTACTTAGTGAGGCCCTGTTTCAAAATAAAGAATAAAAAATGAGGCTGGGGATGTAACTCGGAGGTAGAATGCCTCTGGGTTCAACAAACAAACAAACAAACAAACAAAAGGACATGAAAAGCTCAAGGTAAAACTAACTTTGTGTCTTGGTGTCCGGTTTGCTTTTGGAGACTGTGTGAAAAGGCAAACAGAACATTCAGCTGTTCAAATGGGAAAAAGCGTATCGTAATGGCATCAGTGTCGAAAGCAAGGAGAAAATGAACCAATTGATTTTCTTGAGCTCCCAGGCAGATCCTGTCATTTTTCAGGTCTGTGAAACCAGCTTCAAACATTATTTTTAAGATCTCAGCTAGGCCTGACAAGAATTATCTGGCTCACAGTCTCCTAATAACTGCTTGGAGCAAAAACACACTTACCAGGCTAGAGGCCAAGTAGAAAGATTCTTGTAGCTGAGGTTTCAGCACAACCAAAAAAGGGAAGAAGGTTTTCAGAACACTTTCTAAGGATTCATAATAGAGGCCCAGGTTGTTGGTTTGGTTTGGTTTGGTTTGGTTTTTGTGGTACAGGGGGTTGAGCCCAGGGGCATTCTACTTCTGAACTACACCCCCAGCCTTATTTTTTATTCTTTATTTGGCCCTCACTAACTTGCAGAGGGCCTCAGTAAGTAGCTGAGGCTGGCCTCAAACCTGCGATCCTCCTGTCTCAGCCTCCCAAGTACTGAGATTACAAGTGTGTGCCATCACGCCCAGCTGTCTGCATAATTTCTGTTGAACCCTTATGTGCCAGCCTCTAGAGTGGATTCTCTCTCTCTGTCTCTCTGTCTCTCTGTCTCTGTCTGTCTGTCTGTCTGTCTGTCTGTCTGTCTCTCTCTCTCTCTCTCTCTCCTTTACAGCAGCCTGTGAGATAGATTGGGAAATGTTGAAAGGAATTAAGTAATTTCTTAGTAATTTTTCAGAAATATATGTTTTAAATATAACACCCTAAAATAATATCTAGAGGAATTAAGAGAACATTACATATATATATATATATATATATATATATATATATATATATATATATATATATATAAAACCACACACACTATATATATATATAGTGTGGGGGGGGGAGGGTTGTTTGTTTTTTCTGTTTTTTCTTAATGGTGCTAGGGATTGAACCCAGGGGCATTCTACCTGCCCTTTTAATTTTTGCTTTATTTGAAACAAGGTCTCACTAGGTTGTACAGAATCTCACTAAGTTGCTAAAGCTGTCCTTGAACCTGTGATCCTCCTGTCTCAGCCTCCCACGTACTGGGATTATAGGCCTGTGCCATTATACCCAGCTAAAACCCAGTATTTTTATTTTATTTATTTATTTATTTATTTTTATTTACTTATTTATTTATTTGTGTGTGTTTTACTGGGACTTGAACCCAGAGGCATTCTACCTCAGAGTTGCACCACCCCCTGACTGATTTTTATTTCTTATTTGGAAACATGGCCTCACTAAATTGCTGAGGTTGTCCTAGAATCTGTGATTGTCTTGTCTCAGCCTCCCAAGTACTGGGATTACAAGCATGTACCACCACGCCCAGAAAAACTCAGTAGTTTTAAAGTATTAAGTGTCTGGCAGGTATTATTACTGGTATTATATTATTATTATTATTATTATTATTATTATTATTATTATTATTATTATTTAGAATAGAGGATTGAACCCAGGGGCATACTATCTCTGAGCCCCCCCCCCTTTTTTCTTTTTTTTTCTTGACACAGGGTCTAAGTTGCTGAGGCTGGATTCAAACCTGCAATCTTCCTGTCAGCCTCCCAAGTACTAGGATTACAGTTGTGCACCACCATGCCTGGCTGTATTATTTATTTATTTTATTTTTATTTATTTATGGGTACTGGGGGTTGAACTCAGGGGCATTCTCTATCTGAGTTATACCCCAGTCGTACTTTATTTTCATTTTGAAACAGTCTCACGAAGTTGAGGAGGGTCTCATCCAATTGCCGAGGCTGGCCTCCAATGAGCCTCCTGTCTCAGCCTCTCAATCACTAGGACAGGTGTGTGCCACCACGCCCGGCTGGTATTATTTTACTTAAAGGTCCTGATAACCTCCCGTGTGTGAGCATAATCCCTAAGCTCAGCCACCCGCTTGCCCCAAGTCACGCTGGTGAGAGCCCAGCTCTGTGTGCGTCTCCTCGGCACACCCATGTCCTGCACAAAGAGGCACGCGCTCCTCGGCCTGGCCAGTGCCCCGGTCAAGACCTCACTGCTCTGCGGCCATTCCCATCTCTCAGCCATGTTCTGAACCATCCTCACCTCCCACCCAACCGCATCTGTCAGGCTTCATTTGCTTGCAGGAAACACACACATAACACAAACTGGCTGGAGTCAAAGAGGGAAGGCATTACCTCACATCAGAGTTCCAAAGCGGGAACTACAGGCAGTTCTGGATCCAAGAAGCCAACTGTCAAGCCCTTTGCACCCGACCTCCCCTTCCTGCGGTTGGCTGCCTATTCGAAGGTCTTATCTGGGCAGTAAACATGTAAGCACTCTAGTGGTTTAGCATTTCTAAGGGGAAAAGAATACTCCTTCTCTAATTGTTTAAGCAAAAGTTGCAGAATTGCATTCCGTTGGTCTAGCCCAGGTCACATGTCCATCCGTGAACCAAACACTGTTGAAAAAAGCAAGTCGGTAGCATATGTCTATAATTCCAGCACTTGGGAGGCTGAGACAGGAGGATCTCAGGTTTGAGGCCAGCCTCAACAACTTAGTAAGACCCTGTTTAGAAAAAAAAATTAGGACTGGAGGTGTAGCTCAGAGGTAGATGTCCCTGGGCTCAATCCCCCGTAGTGTGTGTGTGTGTGTGTGTGCGCGCGCACAATGTCCTCTTTAGCTAAGTCTAGGTCTCTGTCCAGTGAGGACTCTCATCCAAACCACTGAGATGAGAGTGTAGGGGGTTTCCTGGAGAGAATTGGTGGGTACTGTTATCAAAAGAAGAGGAAGAGCCGGGCGTGGTGGCGCACGCTTGTAATCCCAGCATTCGGGAGGCTGAGACCGGAGGATCCAGGTTCACTGCCAGCCTCAGCTACCTAGTGAGGCACTCCGCAACTTAGTGAGACCCTGTTTCAAAATAAAGAATAAAAAATAGGGCTGGGGGTATAGCTCGGAGGTAGAATGCCCCTGAGTTCAATCCCCAGTACCAAAAAAAGAAAGAAAGAAAGAAAAAAAAAAGAGGAAGGCCAGGCGTGGTGGTGCAAACCTGTAATCCCAGTACTTGGGAGGCTGAGACAGGAGTCTCACAGGTTTGTGGCCAGCCTCAGCTATTTAGTGAGGCCCTCTGCAACTTAGTGAGACTCTGTTTCAAAATAAAGAATAAAAAATAGGGCTAGGTAGAATGCCCCCGGGTTCCATCCCCAGTACCACACAAAACAAAACAAAAATAGGCTGGGGGTGTAGCTCAGAGGTAGAACAAAGGCATGCTGGGTGGGTGAAAATGCACCTGTCCTGTTTTGCTCACCCAAGCTTGGATCTGGCAGGCTGGCTTCTGAGAGGCTCACACAGCCTCTGGTGGCAGTAACCTTGTATCAAAGTGGTCCACAGCTTTGTAACAGGAAGTAGCACACAGACTATGGAAAGTGTTACAAAGTAGAAGCAGTTCAATTTAAGATCAGGTCATCTGTATCCAAATTTGTAACACACTTTCCATTAGCTCTCAGCTGTTCAAAGTTCAAGTTTGCCCAGCATGTAAACATTTTAACATGTCAGGTCAATGACTTCAGATTATTTCTGAAAAGAATAGTTTTCTGATATGTAGTTAAGTACCTGAAAAGATGGATAATCACATAATCATATTAAATTAGATGAAGGTTTTCAAAAAGACTATTCGTGAGTGTAGTCATTTTTTATTAAGACAGACAAAATATCTTTCTGGCATGGTATTTTATAGACCTTTTATGGAGAAGAAAATGGAGACACATAATTTGCAATGATTACTGGTATTAGGGTCATTAATTATATCCATCAAAAAAATTCTTTAGTCGGGCGTGGTGGTGCATGCCTGTAATCCCAGTACTTGGAAGACTGAGACAGCCGGATTGCAGGTTCAAAGTCAACCTCACCAATGTAGTGAGGCTCTCAGCAAACTTAATCCTGTTTCCAAACAAAAAATAAAATAGGGCTGGGGGTATAGCTCAGAGGTAGAATGCCCCTGGGTTCAATCCCCAGCACAGGAAGGAAGGAAGGAAGGAAGGAAGGAAGGAAGGAAGGAAGGGAGGGAGGGAGGGAGGGAGGGAGGGAGGGAGGGAGGGAGGGAAGGAAAGGAGGGAGGGAATTATTTAAACAGGAAAATTACTAGAATTTGTTATCCTTTTGAATATGTGTTGTCCTTTTGAAGGCACCTGCAACTCATTTGGAATTACCTACCATTTGTAATCTAAGTCGCTAAAGGATCTTAAATTGTGCATCAAGTTTAATTGCAGAATTTTTTAAAATGTATCTTTTTTTCTTTTTTCAGCATTAGGGATTGAACACAGTGTCTCACATGCTGGGCTAACACTTTACCACTGAATACACCCCCAACACTAAAAATATATTACTTCAGAATCTTTAACAATAACATGTTCTTAAAACTCTTTTCAACCAGTCCTGCTAGCACAGGCCTGTAATCCCAGTACTTAAAAGGCTGAGACAGGAGGATCACAGGTTCTTGGCCAGCCTTAGCAACTTAGTGAGGTCCTCCGTAACTTAGTGAAACCCTGTTTCAAAATAAAAAAATAAAATAAGGCTGTGGGTATAGCTCAGAGGTAGAATGTCCCTGGGTAGAATGACCCTGGGTATAACCCCCAGTAACTCACACACACACACACACACACACACACACACACACACACTTTTCAAAAACAATTTTAGATTCTCAATTTTCAAAAATTTGTAAGTACTAATAAGCAAATAAAACTTTTTCAGCAAGAAATAATATGCTTTTTTGGTTAGAAAACTGCATTAATTCGGACTTGATTTTAAGGAGTATTATCTGCCAAGCATTTTGGCGCAGGTTTGTAATCCCAGTACTTGGGAGGCTAAGACAGGAGGATTGCAGGTTCAAGACCAGCCTCAGCAATTTATTGAGACTCTCAAAAACCTAGCAGGACCCTGTTTCAAAATAAAATAGAGCTAAGGGTGTGTAGCTCAGAGGTAGAACACCCCTGGGTTCATTCCTATCAGTCCAAAAAAAAAAAAAAAAGTATTATCTGTGTCAAAAAATAATTTAAAAATTTCGTGGTTTATATACTACATTAAAAATATGTGCACCTTGAAGAACAAACCAATTTAAAATAAATATGAAAGGTTTCACAAAGAAATAATATGAGTACCTCTTAAAATGTGGGTAACCATCTACAGCTCAACACTGAATCTTTAAAAAGCCAGGTGTAGATTCTGCATGTACACCACCTGCTGAATTGGGAGCCGGGGCCGCTCTTCCCAAGCCCGCCTTTATCCCGTTAGGACAGCCCTGCTAAGCAAAGCTGTAAGGAGCAACACAGAGGAGAAGCTCGTTCACGCTACACCCCCAAATCCCTTTTTTAGCAGGATGTCGGCCTGCCCCCCAGAGCCTCCCACCCAGCGCCGCCTCAGTCTCTCCAGAGATGTCAGCCCGCGCTCCCCCAGCCCGGCGTGCATTTTAGCATTTTAAAGCGTAGGGTTCTGCACTTTGCTGTGAGGTGCCCGCTGTCCAACCGGAGATGCATGCGCGCTGCAGACCTCCAGGTACTCGCAGTGCAGTACAGCCCTGGCAGCCACTTCCTGGAGAAAGGCAGCTCGGCAGGACACACTGGCGGGGTGGGGGTTGAACTCAGGGGCATTCTACCTCCGAGCTATACCCCCAGCCCTATTTTTTATTCTTTATTTTGAAACCGGGTCTCACTAACTTGCAGAGGGCCTCACTAAGTAGCTGAGGCTGGCTGCAAACCTTTGATCCTCCTGTCTCAGCCTCCCAAGTGCTGGGATTACAAGGGTAAGCCACCTGGCAAAAGACAAAGAAATATTTTCATATGCTCTTTCTCCTTTCATAAGAACAAAATTTTACATGCATGCACACAATACATCTACAATAAATTTAAATATCTACTAATATCGATTTATCAAGTAATGTTTTTGGAATCATATCTGCAATTGATTTATTTATTATTTATGACATTCTCATCCCTGGAAAGGACCTGACGTAACTCAAAATAAAAATACATATATGCATGTACATTAGCAGATAAAGGTAAAAGAGATTTTTTTTAAACTAAGGATATAAAACACTGAATTTAGCATTTATCAAGCACTTAATTCAGTGCTCATTTTCCTGCCATCCAAAGCTAGAAGGGAAATAAAATGAGTTCCAGAGCTTTCAATTTCTTATGAGAAAAAAAAAAAACAAAACTTCACATTGTTAACCTTATTCCTAAAATAAAACCACAACATTTTTAATCTAAAAATTAATGTCTTTAAGTTGGCAAGAGAACTTTTCAGGCAGTATTTTAGTGATTCGTCAGTTTTGTCTCGCTATGTTGTTGTAGTTGTGTTGTTTTTGTTTTCTTTGGTGCTGGGGATTGAGCCCAGGGACATTCTACCTCCAAGCTCGCTCCACCCCCCCGCACCCCAGCCCTTTTTATTTTTGAGGGTCTAAGTTGCTGAGGCTGTCCTGTTTTTGTGTGTAGGAATTAGGAAGTGTCCGAGCCAAAAGCTGCGTGATATAAATATATATATTGATGTTCTACATGCCACACCGCTTTACACTATTTTCACTCTTAACAGTACACTCCGGATCACGTCATCGGACCTGGAGCGGACGTGGACCCCGCTCAGATAACCTTTCCGGGGTGCAGCTGCGGCGAGACGCCCTGCCTGCCCGGCGCCTGCTCCTGCCTCGGCCAGGAGAACTATGACGCCAATCTGCGCCTTAGCGCGGCCCGACCCGGCGCCAAGTACTCCAGGCCGGTCTTCGAATGCAACGCCCTGTGCCAGTGCCCGGCGCGCTGCACCAACAGGCTGGTCCAGAGGGGGCTGCAGGTCCGCCTCCAGGTGTTCGAGACGGAGCAGAAAGGCTGGGGGCTGCGCACCTTGGAGTTCATAGCTCGAGGCAGATTCGTCTGCGAATACGCCGGCGAGGTGCTGGGGGCCTCCGAGGCGCGGAGGCGAGTCGGCTTGCAAACAGCCCGCGACTCCAACTACCTCATCGCCGTCAGGGAACACCTTTACGACGGGCGAGTCCTGGAGACCTTCGTGGACCCCACCTACATCGGCAACGCAGGCAGGTTCCTTAACCACTCCTGCGAGCCGAACCTGGTGATGCTTCCCGTCCGCGTCGACTCGATGGTGCCTAAACTCGCCCTGTTTGCAGCCAGGGACATTCGGCCCGGGGAAGAGCTCTCCTACGACTACTCGGGCAGATTCCTTAATCCTGTGGAGAATGACGACGTCGAAGAACAAGGGACGGAGAACCGGCAACTGCGGAAACCGTGTCACTGCGGCGCCACGTCGTGTCGCAATCTCCTGCCTTATGACAGCTCACTGTACTGCCCCTGAGGAAAGCCAGACGTCATAACCACTAATGATGAAGAATGCGTGCGGAGGCGGGCCTCGAGCCTGCGATCCTCCTGTCTCAGCCTCCCAGGTACTGAGATCACAGGCATGTGCCACCAGGCCCAGCTCCTCATTTTTACCTGGCTACGTAACTACTCAGAATACTTGCTTTCCTAGGCAGATGTGGATGAGCGACTGTGTTCTTGCTAATGAGATATAAGCAAAAAATGGTGTGTCCTTAAGTGGAGCTGTATACGTGATGGCTGGAGCAGGGGCGCAATCCTAAACTCCAAGATGACCCGCAGAAAGGGCCGTGCATGGCGGATCAACAAGAGAGACAGGAGTGTGGGAAAATGCTGCTGGTTCTGATCTGACACCTCTGTTCTTTTAGGTGAAACAGTCTCCTTGTTTAAGCTACCTTCCTGCATTTGCACCGAATTTAGCCATGATTCAAGAAAACACTGGCTGTATACCTAAGCCCTAGGACCTAAAATTGGTCCTTTCCAACCAGTTTTATCAGTAATAAAGCTGATATTTATTTTTTCTGCATCTGGCTCCTGCATCTTATTTCTTATTTCTAAACATGAATTAAGGAGAAAGATAAGATTAATTTTCACCTGCTAAAACCCTTATAATAACCACTAATAATGAAAAATATAACTGTGAAAATGACTTCTGTTATAACTAAAAGTCAGAAAAGGACGCACATTATAAAATTTCATGATGCAGTTGGCTATACTCCAAAGCTTGTGAAGTTATGCCTCAAAACTTCAAACAGCTACACTTCTCCATGTATTAATAATTCAGAAATAACCCTGTCAACACCACAGCAGGAGATGAGAGTTTTATAATCCCACTTAAACTTCTAGAGAAGCAAAGATCTCTAACTAGCTTCCTTAAAGCAAAGACATTGCAAAAATAGTTACTGCGGATGTTATTAGACATTTTGGTTTTTTGGTTTGGTTTGGTTTTGTGGTGCTGGGGATTGAACCCAGTGGCATTCTACCTATGAGCTACACCCCCAGCCCTTTTTTATTTTTTTGTTTTGAAACAGGGTCTCCCTATATTACTGAGAGTCTTGCTAAATTGCTGAGGCTGGGCTCAAACCTGCAATCTTCCTGTGTCAACCTCCCAAGTACTGGTATTATAGGTATGTACCACCAGGCCCAGCTTTAATCAAACATTTTGAAAGACAACTATTTGAGCCCCTACAGAATTCTTAACTTAATAACTTAAGTTTCTTTCTAGTACATTTAAACCCTACCACTAAGAAGCCCTATACTTTTTAAAAGGGAAATCATATAGATCCCTATTACCTGGGACAGCCTATTCCTGGGTGATATCATAAGTATGTTGTTGCACACTTTATTTTAATGATGTGTGTATGTGTGTGTGTGTGTGTGTCCCTAGTCCTTTTTATTTTCTTGTCTCAAAACCGTGTCTCACTAGGTTGCTGAGAATCTCGATCCATGGCTGATCTGTCCCTGAACCCACAATCCTCCTGTCTCAGCCTCCCAAATACTGGGATTACAGGCATGTGCCACCATGCCCGGGTAGATGCACACTTTAAATGAGTAAAATATACGGTATGGTACTTATATCTCAGTAAAGCTGGGGTTTTTTAAAGTATGTTAGAGCTTACATGTTTATATAACATTATCAAGAATGATTCCCTGCAAACAAAAGATAGTAATGTCTATTAAATGCCCCAAACCACAAATGCACTAGGTCAAAATTTCCCTGCACATCATTTCTTCCTGCCATCCTTCCTCTGTTACTTTGATTTCCATGAAGCAGTCCCAACTTTTTATAAGTCTGCTTATATCCTTCCTTCCAAAATGGTCCTACCCTCACAAGTTCTCCTGATAACTCAGCGACTTGAGAAACAATGAGGAAATGGTCAGAATGAAAATGTTTGGCTCTAGCAGGGCATGGTGGGGGTGGCGCCTGTCATCCCAGCACTTGGGAGGCTGAGAGAGGAGGATCAAAGGTTTGAGGCCAGCCTCAGCAATTCAGTGAGGCCCTCGGCAACTTAGTGAGACCCTGTTCAAAAGTAAAAAATAAAATAGGGTTCGGTATAGCTCAGAA
>PVLC010038334.1:0-14786 GCA_004027655.1 Graphiurus murinus | reverse complement strand
TTTCCCACTCTGTGGGTTTTCTGTTGAGGTTCTTGATAGTTTCCTTTGCTGCACAGAAGCTCTTTAGTTTAATGCAATCCCATGGATTGATCTTCCTTAGAGCTGCTTGTGCTTTTGAGGTCTTGTTGAGAAAGTTTTGACCTGTGCCTATGTGTTCAAGTGTTGGACCTATGCCTTCTTCAAGTAGCTGCAAGGTCTCCGGCCTCACATCCAAGTCTCTGATCCACCTGGAATTGACTCTTGTGCAGGGTGAGAAAGTGGGGTTTATTTCCATTTTCCTGCATTAATTCTTTATTTTGAAACCGAGTCTCACTAAGTTGCCGGGTGCCTCACTAGGTAGCTGAGGCTGGCCGCGAACTCGAATCCTCCGGTCTCAGCCTCCCAAATGCTGGGATTACAAGCGTGCGCCACCACGCCCGGCTCAGTTTTGATTATCTTTGTATTCTTTTTCTCTTGCAGCTAGTCCTTCTCCGACTTTGGCCAATGACTCCTTGATAATACTTGAGTGGTCAGCATAGAAACAACATTCTTCTCCTAAGGCCATGCACAATCCCCCTTGCTGCAAGAACAGCAAATTGAGCCCTCTTCTGTTTTGTAGCACTACCTCTACCAATGACATTAGGAATTTTTCTAGGTGGGTTATTGATCTCTCTAAGTTTTGAATATCTGAATCAATGGCCGTACGCAGGCTGTGATAGTTTTTGTTTTGCAGGGTTAGGGCAGCTAACCCAGTTCCTGCTCCTGCCGCCCCCAAGCTGATTAACACTGAGAGAGTAATGGCTGTGACGGCCTCCCTTTTGGCTTTGTGGAGGGGCTCTTTTCTGGCCAATACCTGGATGACTTGATCTTTAGTATGATATGTAATCCTGGGTATTAAAATCACTAAGACACAAAAGCCTTTTGTTTGGCTTAAGACTTGTAGGGAGACACATGGGGTCAGTCCTGTTGTACAGGCCCACCATGTATCATTAGGTAGTATCCCATAGTCCCCTGACGATGGGACAAGTAAGATGTTGTCGCATAGCTGCTTATAGCCTGGGAAGTGTGTGTGTGTGTGGGGTGACTGATGCAAGTCCCAGTACCCCGAACCTCTTGGAGGGTTATTCCCATCCCTGGACCCTGTGTCCACCGACAGGCAGACTAGTCGGGTTTTAGGGTGTAGTTTCCTATAGTAGCCATCCCCTCATAGTACGGGGGTTTGGCTGAATAACAAAGCCAACAGCTTGAGGTGAGTTCAGGGCAGCTGGCGTTAAGCATTAGGAAAGTTTGGTTTATGAGTTGCCACAGGGGGTCTACTGCCTGATATTTTGTACTTAGGGCTAGGCTAGCTGTCTCTTGGCTGACTTTTTCTCTTGTGAGAGTGTCGGTGGGACCCTCAGGGGCAGGGATGCGAGCCCTGTGAGGACCTTGTTGGACCTAGGGGGACCTGAGTTGCTCCTAGGGGTTGGTAAATTCGCCTAATGGTAAAGGTCGAAGCTGGATCTGAGTGTCCCCAGCCGATATGCATCCATACTCCCCAAGTAACTCCTGTTTCTCACCTCTGATATCCTTCCCTTGGCTGTAAAAGAGATGTGGAAAGTCCAAGGTAAGGGGCTGTTGGTATACCACCCCCCTCAGGCCCATTGCACCTGAATTAGGTCATTTTCAGGGGTTTTCCATTTAACCGTTCCAGTAGTTTCACATCCCCAAGCGTAGCAATATACCACGTCATCCCCCCACACTTATTTTTTGGGAGATTTATAGATTGGGTTATTTGCTCCTGGGCATACATAGAATTGGGTGGCAGTGATACAGTTGTTTTCCCCCATTAGCATGCCTCTTACCCCTATAGTATTATCTTGGAAATTTTTAAGATCTACTGGCCTGAAGAACAGAGTGGGATACCAGGTGTCCGGGGCTGCCAATTGGGAGGTGGTGTTTAGTAGGGTTCCCTCCTGGGTGTCTAATATCTGCCAGGTTGTGTTTAGGGGCAGATGAGGAGTTCCCCCTTGTACACATACAGTTAACAGTTCCAGACATATTTTTGCTTGGAGAGTTTGAGCTTGAAGGGGTTGTCTGATTTCTTGACGACTCGCCATTTTTCAGTCTCCGGGTTGACAAAATCCTCTGGTGTTTGGAATGGATTCACCGGTTGAACGTGTGTGCAGTGGATCCAGGCAGTTATTCCATCCACCTTTAGTGCAATTGGTGTGGTCAACAGGACAATGTATTGCCCTGTCGGAACCGTTTGACATAGACCCAATCTCCCGGTCGGTATTTGTATGCATCCGGAGGTGGGCCTGTCTCATAAAGAGTACGCAGTTTAGACCAGATGTCCCTGTGAGTAATTTGTAAGTTATTATCATGCATATCCTGGAGGGCCTCTGACTTAAGCCTAGGTACCATGGGGGGTCAACACAAACATTATTTGGAAAAGGGAGAGTCCCATTTGATAGGGGGAGTTTCTGACCTTAAATAGGGTGGAAAGGAAGGAGGGCCACCCAGTCTCCACCAGTCTCTAAAGTCAATTTAGTTAAGGTCTCTTTTAGAGTTCCATTCATTCTTTCTACCTGCCCTGAACTTTGGGGTTGGTAAGCACAATGTAGTTTCCAATTTGCCCCAATATACTTTGCTACATCCTGGCTTACCTGGGACACGAATGCCGGTCCATTCTCTGACCCTATAAGTAGGGGGAATCCATACCTTGGAAGTGTCTCTTCTAGTACCTTTTTAGCCACCGTCATAGCTGTTTTATTTTTGGTCGGGAAGGCTTCTGTCCATCCTGAAAAGGTATCTACAAACAGTAGGAGGTACTTATAACCGTACTTGCTTGGTTTTACCTCTGTGAAGTCCACTTCCCAGTAGGTGTCCAGTCTGGTCCCTCTCAGTCATTGTCCTTTTTGTATGGCATGAGGGTAGGCATTAGAGAGTTGTCATGCTTTGCAATCCCTCACAACTTCTATTATTTTGTTGATGTTGTTGTGAGAGGTTACATTAGAGTTTCACAAGGCATCTTGTAAACTCCTTACTCCCATGTGAGTCCCTCGATGGATTTTGGAGATTATTTGTCTTGCTAAAAGATCTGGGAGGATCAGTTTTCCATCCGTTCCTTGCTACCATCCTTTTAGTTTTTGGCTCATGGGCAGGTGGCCTGCCCAGGCTTCTTCCTCTTTGGTGTATCTGGGGCTATTGGGGAGGCTCGGGGCTCTGGTATCAGGCAGCAGGACTGGTAACGTTGTGACAGTGTCCAGTGCTGCCTCCCGGGCTGCCCTATCTGCTAAGTTCTTTCCTCTGGCTATGGGGCTGTCTCCTTTTTGGTGTCCAGGACAGTGTACTATAGCTAGTCTTTTTGGTAACCACAGGGCAACAACAGGTTTAGGATCTCTTGTTTGTTTTTGACTGTCTTCCCTTCTGTGGTTAACAGTCCTCTTTCCTTATAGATTGCCCTGTGCACATGGGCACTGGCAAAGGCATATCGGCTGTCTGTGTAGATGTTGACTTTTAAGTCTTTGCCCATTATTAAGTCATGAGTTAGAGCTATCAGCTCTGCCCGCTGAGCTGACATCCCAGGGGGCAGAGGTTGGGCCCATATTACCTCACCTACTGTTGTAACAGCAGCTCCCACTCTCCTTTCTCCATGATGGAGAAAGCTGCTTCCATCTGTGAACCAGGTATGGTCCGCTTCCTGTAGAGGGACGTCTGTAAGGTCCTTATGAAGGCTGTGCACCTGCGTCAGCACCTCTGTGCAGTCGAGAGGCAGTGGTTCCAAGGTTGGATTGGGTAAGAGAGTAGTCGGGTTTAGTGAAGTTGGGGTCTGTCTCTGGTTGGTGGGGGTTGGGATTCTGAGGATGGTCTCTTTTCTTGCTGGAGCAGCCATCTCTGTCCTGATTTTAGAATGTATCCTAGGTATGTCACCTGGGGTTTGCAGATTTGAGCCTTTTTGGTTGAGGCCAAACGTCCCAGAGTCCCAGAGTCTCTAATAATCATTTAGTTCCTATTATGCACTCTGCCTCTGATGCAGTGGCAATCAGGAGGTCATCTACATACTGTAGTAGGGTGACACCATGGTTAAAAGCCCGGTACTTACCCAAGTCTTCATGCAGAGCTTCATCAAAGATGGTCGGGGAATTTTTAAACCCTTGTGGAAGCCTAGTCCAGGTTAATTGTCCGTTTATACCAATCTCTGGGTTATTCTATTCAAAAGCTAAATACTCCTGGCTTTTGGGGGCCAGTGGTAAGCTGAAAAAGTATCTTTTAAATCAAGGACTGTGTACCATGATTTGTCAGGTGAGAGGGCGCTCAGGAGTGTATACAGGTTGGGCACGGTTGGGTGAATGTCTAGAACCCTTTTATTTACTTCTCTGAGATCTTGCACTGGGTGATAGTCATTTGTGACTGGCTTTTGTACTGGGAGCAAGGGCGTATTCCAAGTAGATTGGCAAGTTCCGAGGACCCCCTGGTCTAAGAGTCTCCGTATATGAGGAGTAATTCCTTCCTTGGCTTTATGAGACATGGGGTACTATTTAATGGCGACTGGACTGGCCCCGGGTTTTAAGTCTATAAACACTGGAGGTCGGTGTTTTGCCCACCCCATGCCTCCAGTCTCTGCCCAGGCCTGGGAGAATTCTTCCAACCAGCGTTGTACTGCCGCATCTGGAGGCAACAGTAGGTCAAATAATTTGTATTCATCGGCCAATTGAAGTGACAGAACCTGGATAGGTTTTCCACTAGAGTCCAGGAGTTGGGCCCCCTTGGGTCCAAAGTGTATCTGAACATGCATTTTGGTTAACAAATCTCTTCCCAAAAAGGGGAATGGGCACTCAGGGATTACCATGAATGCATGGGTCACCCATCCCACTCCAAGATCTACAGTTCTCTGGGTTCATGGGTAGGACTTGGACCCAGTGGCCCCTTGTACCAAAGACTGCTGGCCAGATATGGGGCCTAGTGGACTTGTCAGAACCGAATGTTGTGCTCCTGTATCTACTAAGAAATTTATCTTTTCCCCCTCCACTCTTAAAGTTACCCTGGGCTCTGGGAGGGGCACCGAGCCCTGACTCCCTCAATCTGAATCATTTTCCAGTGTTAATACCTTTTGGTGTTCTTGCCGCTTGGGGCAGTCCTTTGCCCAATGTCCCTCTTCCCGACAGATAGCACATTGGTTTTGACCCAATGGGCGCTTACCCAATGATCGGCGATTGTCCTTGAGACCTGCCAAGTACCTGGCAGTAGACCCATAGCCACTCCCTACCTTCACCAGTATTGTGTCCCATTTGGGTTTTCGGAGGGGGAATCCCTCCTCGATGAGGGCTGGATTCTGAGTAGGGGTCCCATTTCCCCTGGAACCATTTTTCTGGCTTCTAGAAGAATCCTTTCTCTTTCCTCTGTAGTAAAAAGAATTAAGAGAAGTTGTTAACAGTTCCCCCAGGTGGGGAGATGAGTGACAAAAATAGTTTCTAAAAGGTTAATCAGGCTTTTGGGGTCCTCTGAAAATGGAGGATTTTGCATCTTCCAGTTATATAGGTCAGAGGTGGCGAAGGGCCAATAATAGAAGGGTTGATTTTGGGAGTCTGGGTCCATTGGACCAGCAGCACGGAGGGGCAGGGCAGTGGTTGAGTTGGGGCCTGCAGGGTTCGACCCCAGACCCGTCTGGAGGCGGGTATTATGGGCTGGACCTCCCCCTCCCTGCTCTCTGACGCTCGGGGTAACCATTGGGATCCGTGGCTGTGACGGTGGCGCTGCTGGTGTGGGGATCCCGGGTCGATATGCAGTGTAGTGGGCACATAAGGAGCTGGAGGAGCTCCTCTGGGGTTCCACTCTGCAGGACTGGAAAAGGCAATTTTTTCTCTCTGATAGGAGGGATTGCTGGCGGTCCACTTCTGAGGTCTGTCTTCCCTGTGAAAAGAAAAGACTTGACCCACGGAGGGGGGTTATCAGTAACTAAACTCTTCCAGACCATGGTATAGGAAATCTGGTCAGGGTGGCCATGGCCGTCTCGCCAGAAGATGACATCTTCTACTGCCTGGATGGTTGGCAAGCAAAAAGTATCCTCTGGAGGCCAGTCCACATTAAAAGTGGGCCACTCAGCTGAACAGAAAGTAATCATTTTTTCCTCTTTAACTCTGAGCGCTAAATCTTCAGCTCTTTTCTTGATTTCAGGGAAGTGATTTTTCATGAGGTTCAGAGGAGTGGAAGCAACCTGACCCATAGTTTGACTCTTGAACTGACAGATATTAATGAACACAGTACAGATTACACAGAAACTCACAAGCAGACAGTTTCGTTAAAACAAACCGAAAGGAACTCTTTGGTCGAGCTCCAGCGGCTACCTCAGCTGCTCTATCAGCCTACAAGTTATTAGTTCCTGCCTATCCCTCTCCACAGATGATAAGCGATTTCCCCGTGGGGGTCCAGGACGTCTCCCGGCACCCCGAAACCGAGACCCTGCTGGGATTACAATCATGCGCCACCACGCCTGGCTCTCTACTTATTTATTAAATCATTATTTTTTTTTTTGGTACTGGAGATTGAACCTAGGGGCATTCTAACCTCTGAGCTACACCCCCAGCCCTATTTTTTTTTTATTCTTTATTTTGAAACAGGGTCTCACTAAGTTTTAGAGTGCCTAAGTAGCTGAGGCTGGCCGTGAACCCAGATCCTCCTGTTTCAGCCTTCCAAGTACTGGGATTACAAGGGTGGGCCATCATGACCGGCAAATTAATTACAATGGAATCAGTACTCACACATGCTATTCAAGTGCTGTATCACTGAGCTACACTTGCAGCCCACAACCTTGTTTTTAGCAGCTATCCCCAGATCATAGAAACCACTAACCTACCATATATGTATATTATATGATATATATATATGTGTATATATATATAATTTATTTATTTATTTTTTGCGGTACTGGGGATTGAACTCAGGGGCATTCTACCTCTTAACTATACCCCTAGCCCTATTTTATTGTTTATTTTGAAACAGGGTCTCACTAAGTTGTGGAGGGCCTCACTAAGTAACTGAGGCTGGCCACGAACCTGAATCCTCCCATCTCAGCCTCCCTAGTACTGGGATTACAAGCGTGCGTCATCATGCCTGGCTCACAGCCCTATTTTTTAATCTTTATTTTATTTTATTTTTGGTACTGGGGATTGAACCTACAGGCATTCTTTCTCCAAACTATACCTCCAGCCCCATTTTATTTCTTATTTGGAAACAGGGTCTCACTAGGTTACTGAGAGCCTTGCTAAGTTGCCGAGGCTGGGTTCAAACTTGTCTCAGCCTCCCAAGTACTGGAATTACAGATGTGTGCCACCACGCTTGGCTTTACTTCCCATCTTTTATAGATTTATCTGTGCTGGACATTTTATGTAAACGGAATCATACAATAATGTGGTTTTCTGTTACTGGCTTCTTTCATTTAGCATATCTTCAAGAATCACCCACATTGTAGCATGAATTAAATCTTCACTTTTTTATTATAATATTTATTTATTTATTTATTTATTTATTTATTTATTTATTTATTTATTTATTTATTGTGGTACTGGGGATTGAACCCAGGGGCATTCTACCTCTGAGCTACATCTCAGCCTTATTTTTATTTTTATTTTTTTGCAGTACTGGGGATTGAACTCAGGAGCAATCTACCTCCGAGCTACACCCCCAGCCCTATTTTTTATTCTTTATTTTGAAACGGTCTCACTAAGTTGCAGAGGGCCTCACTAGGTAGCTGAGGCTGGCTGCGAACCCGGATCCTCTGGTCTCAGCCTCCCAAGTACTGGGATTATAAATGTGCATGCGCCACTATGCCGGGCTTCAGCCCTATTTTTAATTCATTATTTTGAAACAGGGTATCACTAAGTTGTGGAGGGCCCCACTAAGTAGCTGAGACTAGCCACGAATTTGTGATCCTCCTGTCTCAGCCTCCTAAGTACTGGGATTACAAGCGTGTGTGCCACCATGCCCTGCTTTTTTTCTTACTTTTGAAACAGTGTCTCACTAAGTTAATGAGGGCCTCACCAAATTGCTGAGATTGTCCTGGAACCTCTGATACTCCTCTCTCAGCCTCCTAAGTACAGGGATTATAAGCATGCGCCACCATGCCCAGCTCATGTTTAACTTTGTAAATGATGACTTTATTTTTGTATCTTTATTCTTCCTAGAGCCAATATTAGAGGAACCAGAAGTACTGAAAAGAAAATTCGTGGAGTCTGAGACGGATGTGGTAGGTTGGGGTCTTCCCTGAGGCTCATGGGCCTCCCTCCAAATTGGTGATCCAAAGGATCAGTGGTAGAAGAATACACAGGGCACTTTCTCTAGTCTGTCACTTCTTTCTACTTCATCTTCACTGGTAGCCTACTCACCACAAAACCAGTTTGTGAGCAAAGGACAAAGGGACTCAAGTTTCCTCCAGCAGAACTGGGCCTGCAGTGAAGAACTGGTCTCTTAGCTACTCTTCTTTGTCCCCTGCTTTGGATCAACCTTGATCAGTCTCATGGTTGGATATCTGAACAAGTTGAACAAGATAGGCAGATATTGCCCTAATTGGATATTAATTTCCAAGATATTCTCTTTTCTCCTTTCCTTTAGTTCTCTCCCGTGGCTAAAGAATTTACAGAAGTTGCCTCAATCACCTAGAAAATTGGCACTAACAATCCCTACGTCTTTTTTATTTTTTGGTGCTGGGGATTGAACTCAGGGGCATTCTACCTCTGAGCTACACTCTCAGCCCTTTTTATTTTTTATTTTGAAACAGGGTCTTGCTAGGTTGCTGAGAGTCTCACTGCTTGTTGAGACCGTCCTTGAACCTGGGATCTTCCTGTTTTAGCCTTCCAAGTACTGGGATTACAGCATAAACCACCACACCAGGCTCTTACATATTTTTTAAATTGGTAAATTAACTAATTTATTTATTTATTTTTGCCGTACTGGGGATTGAACCCAGGGGCATTCTACCTCTGAGCTACACCTCCAGCCCTATTTTATTTTTTATTTTGTCACAGGGTCTCTCTAAATAGCTGAGGCTGACCTTGAACTTGTGATCCTCCTATCTCAGCCTCCTAAGTACTGGGATTACAAGTGTGTGCCACCACGCCCAGTTTACTGCTTACAATTATAATGTGCACAATTAAAATTTTTTTTTAAATTTACTAATTTAAGCTGGATGTGGTGGCATTCGCTTGTAATCCCAATATTTGGGAGGCTGAGACAGGAGGCTCACAGGTTCAAAGCCAGCCTCAGCTACTTAATGAGATCCTGTTTCAAAATAAGGAATAAAAAATAGGGCTGCTGCTGGGCATGGTGGCACATGGTTGTAATCCCAGTGCTTGGGAGGCTGAGACCAGAGGATCCAAGTTTGCAGCCAGCCTCAGCTACTTAGTGAGGCCCTCTGCAACTTAGTGAGACCCTGTTTCAAAATAAAGAATAAAAAAAATAGGATTGGGGGTGTAGCTTGGAGGTTAAAAGCCCCTGGGTTCAATCCTCAGTACTGCAAAAAAAAAAAAAAAAAAAAAATAGGACTGGTGATATAGCTCAGAGGTAGAATGCCCCTGGGTTCAATCTCCAATATTAAAAAAAAAATTGTATGCAATAGATTCAGAGTAACACATTCCTATATGCACATATCATTATTTGGTCTGTTTCCTTCACAGTACCTCCCTTTCTCTATACTTCTCCTGAGATCCCTTTCTGGTACTCTACTTCACTAGTAAAGACTAGTCTTTACTTGCACATTGCAGGAGAGCCTAGGCATACCAGTAGCTATGTAGAGAATAGGGTGGTGACCTGGAAATAAATAAATAAATAAATAATAATAATAATTATTTATTTATTTATTTTTTGGTGTGTGTGGGAGGATACTGGGAATTGAATCCAGGGGCTCTCTACTTCTGAGCTACACCCCTAGCCCTATTTATCTTATTTTTTATATTTATTTATTTTGGCACTGGGGATTGAACCCAGGGGCTTTCTACCTCTGAGCCACACCCCCAGCCCTATTTTATTTTTATTTAGAAATAGGGTCTCACTAGGCTGATGAGAGTCTCACTACTTGCTGAGGCTGTCCTGGAACCTGTGATCCTCCTATCTCAGCCTCCCAAGTACTAGGATTACAGGCATGTGCCACCATGCCCAGCATACTGCTCATTTATTTTAAATTTGAAAGGAACAGAGCCCAGCATGGTGCACATGTCTATAATCCCAGTACTTGGGAGGCTGAGACAGGAGGGTCACAGATTCTTGGCCACCCTCAGCAACTTAGGGAAACTCTGTGTCAAAATAAAAAAAATAGAATAGGTCTGGGGGTATAGCTCAGAGGTAGAACTTCCCTGGGGGGTTCAATCCTCAGTATCAAAAAAGAAAACAAAAAATATAAAATAGGGCTGGGGGTATAGCTTGGAGGTAGATTGCCCCTGGATTTAACCCCCAACATCACACAAGTGCATGCCTCCAAAAAAGATGAAGGCCAATCCCAGGGTGAGGCACATGCCTGTAATCCCAGTACTTGGAAGGCAGAGACAGTAGAATCAAAGGTTTGAAAGCAGGCTCAGGCATTTAGTGAGGTGCTCAGCAACTTAATGAGACCCTGTTTCAAAGAAAACATAAAATAGGGCTGGGGGTGAGCTTGGCGTGGTGACACACACTTGTAATCCCAGTACTTGGGAGGCTGAGACAGGAGGATTGCAGGTTCGTGGCCAGCCTCAGTTTAGTGAGGCCCTCTGCAATTTAGTGAGACCCTGTTTCAAAATAAAGAATAAAAAATAGGGCTGGGGGGGGGTGTGGCTCGGAGGTAGAATGCTCCTGAGTTCCACCCCCAGTACCACACACAAACACACACACACAAAAATTATTTTTCAGCCGGGCATGGTGGCACACACTTGTAATCCCAGCATTCGGGAGGCTGAGACCGGAGGATCCCGGTTCGCGGCCAGCCTCAGCTGCTTAGTGAGGCACTCTGCAACTTAGTGAGACCCGGTTTCAAAATAAAGAATAAAAAACAGTGCTAGGGGTATAGCTCGGAGGTAAAATGCCCCTGAGTTCCATCCCCAGTACCGCAAAAAAAAAAATTATTTTTCAAACAGATTGTATTTTTTTCCCTTACACTGGCAACAAACCTTTTCCAGCCCAGAGGATATCAATTTAGCAAGGATTTTTTAAAAATGACAGGCAGTAGATGATGTGTTTGTTATTTTTATTCATATCCTTTGATTTCAAGTGAAACAGAACATTTCTCATATTTGCATTTCCTCTCTTCTATAATTTGACACATCTGTCCATGTCCTTTGGTCCATTTATTTATTGGGGTCTTCGTGTTTTTCTCATTGGTTCATTCATATCTTATATGGGAAAGATTTTAGGTTACTGTCTATTAAATTGTTTTGACCTGGAACTTTAAGAGGGATTCCTTCTCATCTTCTAGGAGCACTGGCAGAAGGACAGAGTAAAGCTTCTCAAGTTCTCTGAACTATATCTTCATCTCTAGAACTAGAAGTTTCCTCATCTTTTTTTTTTGCGGTACTGGGGATTGAACTCAGGGGCATTCTACCTCCAAGCTATACCCCTAGCCCTATTTTTTATTCTTTATTTTGAAACAGGGTCTCACTAAGTTGTGGATGGACTCACTAGGTAGCTGAGGCTGGCCTCGAACCCAGATCCTCCAGTCTCAGCCTCCCAAATGCTGGAATTACAAGCGTGTGCTACTGCGCCCGGCATTCCTCTATTTATTTATTTATTTATTTATTTATTTATTTATTTATTTATTTATTTATTTATTTATTTATTTATGGTACTGGGGAATGAACTCAGGGGCGTTCTACCTTAGAGCTATACCCCCAACCCTATTTTTTTTTGTGTGTGTGTCGTACTGGGGATTGAACTCAGGGGCGTTCTACCTCCGAGCTATACCCCCAGCCCTATTTTTTATTCTTTATTTTTGAAACCGAGTCTCACTAAGTTTCGGAGTGCCTCACTAGGAAGCTGAGGCTGGCCGTGAACCCGGATCCTCTGGTCTCAGCCTCCCAAATGCTGGGATTATAAGCGTGCGCCACCACGCCTGGCTTTCCTCAATTTATTTAATAGAGGTCTACAGATTAATTTTTTCTAGCCACCAGTTACAATTTATTTTTCATCTAATCAATGTTCTTTGTCTCTCCCCCCTTACTTCAATGCCCATTGACATTATTATTATTATTACTTTTTTTTTTTTTTTTTGCAGTACTGGGGATTGAACTCGGGCATTCTACCTCTAAGCTACACCGCCAGCCCTATTTTTTATTCTTTTTTTTTTTTTTTTTTGCGGTACTGGGGATTGAACTCAGGGGCATTCTACCCCCGAGCTATGCCCCCAGCCCTATTTTTTTTTTTTTATTCTTTATTTTGAAACCGAGTCTCACTAAGTTGCGGAGTGCCTCACTAGGTAGCTGAGGCTGGCTGCGAACCCGGATCCTCCGGTCTCAGCCTCCTGAATGCTGGGATTACAAGTGTGCGCCACCACGCCCGGCTTATTATTACTATTACTATTATTATTTTATTTTTATTATTTGGTGCTGGGGATTGAACTCAGTGGCGTTCTACCTCTGAGATACATCCTCAACTTTATTTTATTTTTTACTTTGAAACAGGGTCTCGCTAAGTTGCTAAGGCTGGTCTCGAATTTATGATCCTCCTGTCTCAGCCTCCCAAATCCTGGGATTACAGGCATCCTCCACTATACCCAGCTTGCTGATTGACTTTTTTTTTTTTGCGGTACTGGGGATTGAACTCAGGGACATTCTACCTCCAAGCCACACCCCCAGTCCTATTTTTTATTTTTTGTTTTGAAACAGGGTCTCAGTAAGTTGTGGAGGGCCTCACCACAGCCTCAGTAGCTGAGGCTGGCTGTGAATTTGAGATCCTCCTGTCTCAGCCTCCCAAGTACTGGGATTACAAGTGTGCGCCACCATACCCAGCTTGCTGATTGACTTTTACCCAGAATCTTATATCTATTTCAGCACCTGTGAAGGCCGCTTCATGACAAATTGTTCTTGTACCCTTATCCTTTTTCTAGTTCATCATCTGCCTGCTCCTAATTGTTTCATCCAGGCTAATATCCTTACTTTTTTTTTTTTTGTACTAGAGTTTGAACCCAGAGGCCTTCTACCTCTGAGCTATACCCCCATCCTGACTCTATTTTTATTTGAAAACAAGGTCTCATGTGTTGCAGAGGGCCTTACTAAGTTGCTGAGGCTGGCGGCGAACCTTCGATCCTCCTGTCTCAGCCTCCCACATACTGGGATTACAGGTGTGGGCCAATGCACCCAGCCCTACATGTTCCTTTAATTCATACTTACCTTTGAGATTGAGGGCTGTTTGAAAGTGCATTTTTACAATAGCAGTCATAAATGAAACATCTTGTGAAGATAATAGCCCATGGTTTTCCTCTATGACACATTCTGTTTTCATTCTTAGAGGCAGGAGAATCTATTGTCTCCTTTCTTCAAAAGCTTGAAACCTATCATTCAGTTGTCCTCGGCTTTCTCTTCGGAATTCTAAGCCTGTCTGGCTTTTCCTCTCATTTCCCACATTCTGATGTGTGATTGTGGAGGGGAGGGTGGCTCAGCCTAACCTCTGACTGCTCTGCCTCTCTGCCTGCTCTTTTTCTATAGAAGCCCCTTTTTCTCTCCCGAGCCGTGCTGACAGGACTGGCGGATGCCCCCTGGACGGAGGAACATGATGCCATTCTGGAACACTTTGCCCAGGAACCCATGGAACCCATCCTCACCATCTTCATCGACCCCTGTTGTGGCCTAAAGCTGGAACTGGGCATGCCTATACAGGTGGGTGCTCCGCTTTCCCAGCTCAGAGGTGGTCCTCTGGCAGTCCAGGGTTCTGAGTATCTCCATCATCCCAGAGTCTTATTGTCTTCTGTGTCCAAGGCCCATGGAGCCCTGTTGTGTGTCTGTATCTGGAGGCAGGGGTACAGAGAAGGATGAGGCAGCGTTTTGCTTTTTATTTTCTTTTTGGTACTGGGGATTGAACCCAGGGACATTCTACCTCTGAGCCACACCCTCAGACTTATTTTATTTTGAAATGGGGTCTTGCTAAGTTGCTGGGACTGGCCTTGAACCTGCAATCCTCCTGTCTCAGCCTCTCAAGTACTGGGATTACAGGTGTATACCACCAGGCCTGGCCACTGTTTTGCTTCTAATGATTGCATGGTCTAGCTGGGAAGACAGTCATATAAACAAATATATATTTATGTTAATATTAGTGCTGGAGAGCCGGGCGTGGTGGCGCGCACTTGTAATCCCAGAATTTGGGAGACTGAGACAGGAGGATCCGGGTTCGCGGCCAGCCTCAGCTACCTAGTGAGGAATTCCACAACTTTGTGAGATCCTGTTTCAAAATAAAGAATAAAAAACAGGGCTGGAGGTGTAGCTCGGAGGTAGAATGCCCCTGAGTTCAGTCCCCAGTACTGAAAAAAAAAAAAAAAATATATATATATATATATATTAGTGCTGGGGATGGAACTCAGCGTCTCAGTATGTGAAGCATATGCTCTATCACTGAGTTACACTCTCAGCCTTTTTTTTGTTTGCAGTACTGGGGATTGAACTGAGGGGTACTCTAACTTCGAGCTACACCCCCAGCCCTGTTTTTTATTCTTTATTTTGAAACAGGGTCTCACTAAGTTGTGGAATGCCTCACTAGGTAGCTGAGGCTGGCCACGAACCCGGATCTTCCTGTCTCCACCTGCCAAATGCTGGGATTACAAGCATGCGCCACCATGCCTGGCTCCAGCCTTTTTTTTTTTTTTTTTTTTTTTTTTT
>PVLC010038333.1:0-14821 GCA_004027655.1 Graphiurus murinus | reverse complement strand
AAAGAAACCTGAGCACGTTTAAAGGCGGAGGGGGCAGAGCCAGTGAAAAGGAGGAAACAAAGAATTGGAAGAGGGGAAGAGTTGGCATGAAGAGCACAGAACAAGGTGAAGTGGTTGGTCCTGGAATGGAGGATAAGGCTTCAGAAACAGCACAAGACTGCCGAGGACAGGAAGAGGTATGGAGGGGGATGCTTGAAGGATGAGACTGGCCTGATGGAACGGAAGGCTGTCACATTCAGAAAAACATATAAAAGCTGACGAAGGAGTAGATGGATATGTATGCATAGATACCTATGTGGACTATATCTATAAATTATAGGCTAATTTAGTGTGAATTTTAAAATTTCAGCTTCCAAATGCTGATTATGTTGATGTTCTCAAAATGGAAGGCACAAAGTAATCCACTGAGGTACAGAAAAAAAGCCTACTAATTATATTATTTTTAATCATTCTTTTTAAGTTTTGTTTTTCTCTACTTTAGCACACATATGTTAGCATGGTGCAACATGCACAATTTAAAAATAAACGTGTGCTGGGCGTGGTGGCACACGCTTGTAATCCCAGCATTTGGGAGGCTGAGACCAGAGGATCCGGGTTCTTGACCAGCCTCAGCTACCTAGTGAGGCACTCCGCAACTTAGTGAGACCCTGTTTCAAAATAAAGAATGAAAAATAGGGCTGGGGGTGTAGCTCGGAGGTAGAATGCTCCCAGGTTCCATCTCCAGTACCGCAAAAAATAAATAAATAAATAAAATAAAATAAAATAAATAAATAAAAATGAATAAACTTGTACATATAGGGAGTCCATAGTCAAAATACTTTTACTAACAGGTACAAGGGAGGCCACTGGGTTAAATTATATAGACTATGTTATCTTTAACTATTTTTTCTTTTCTTTTTCTTTTTCTTGTGGTACTGGGGATTGAACCCAAAGGCATTCTACCTTCAAGCTATATCCCCAGCCCAATTTTTTATTCTTTATTTGGAAACAGGGTCTCACTAAGTTGCAGAATGCCTCACTAGGTAGCTGAAGCTAGTGGTGAACCTGTGATCCTCCTCTCTCAGCCTCCGAAGCACTGGGATTACAAGTGTGCACCACCACGCTTGGCTATTTTTTCCTTTTTAATAAAAAGGGCTTCTCCTTCCAACAATCCTGAAGGACACTAGGGTTACTTGTACCCATGGGTTACAAGTGGCCATGGGAATTGACAGGTGGCAGGGAAGAGGCTGGGGAGTACAGAGAATAAAGGAGAAGGAGATCTGCCTTCTCAGGTACAGGTGGAAGCCTAGAAGGCAAGCAGCAGGTTTAGTTTTTAGGGAAAAGTGATCTTGAAATATTCAATGTTCCCCTAGCAATGAGCAGTGTTGGCAAAATAATGTATATGACTCAACCTGACTGAATATATTTTTGTTGCTAATACATGTTTTATTTTCTGTAGTTAGTAAAATGGAAAACTAATGTCCAAGATGCGTCTTCTGAGGAAAATGTAAGAAAATTGGAACATTACTGTAGCAGATACTGCTCCTGGCATACTTGGTTACCCATTTTCTCTTTCTTCTTTCCCAAAATAATCCTGATTTAGTTCAGGGAGATCATGTGCCCAAATGAACCATATTTCTCAGCCTCTCCTATAGCTAAGAGTGACCAATTAACCCAGTTATCCCCAATGGAGCATAAGTAGCTCACTGGAATTTCCAGGAAAAGTTTTATTTTTCTGACACAAATATGTCACTCTTTCTTTTTCTTTTTTTTGGCCTGGAATGCAGGAAGCATGGGAGTTGGCAGCTATCATGTGACCCTGAGGATGACCAGCACAGGCTAACAAAAGTAACACATGAGACAAAAAAATGGAAGACCTTATACCCTGAGGACACTGTGGAGTTGCTCCACTAGCTCTGCACTGCTGACCTTTCTACTTCCTGTTCTGGGAAAATAATAAAACCCCATTTGATTAAGCCACTATAACTATGTTTCTGTTAAATATAGCTGAATGCAAAAAAACTCTAATAAACAGGTATATAACATATTTTATAAGTCAGTTTCATCTTCTAAGCAAGGTTTGGTTTATAGTAGAGTAGGATGGAATGTTTATACTTTATTTATGGAAAACTTTTTCACTTATATGAATATTCTAGATGTCCCCCAGTTTTCTGCACACCGTATTTTATATTATTTTGCCTCTTTTTTCTTTGCTTTTCTCTTCTTATAGCTTTTCTGTTCCCTTTTCTTCACATCACCTTTGGTTAAACTTGGGAGAAGTATATATCTCTATTTCAACACATATGTATTTCATTGTGATGGGGAATGATGAAAATGACTTGCTGGGTGTGATGGCACAAGCTTGTAATCCCAGGACTTAGGAAGCTAAGACAGGAGGATTACAGGTTTGCAGCCAGCCGCAGCTACGTAGAGCTACTTATTGAGTCCCTCCGCAACTTAGTGAGATCCTGTTTCAAAATAAAAAATAAAAAAAATAGGGCTTTGGGTGTAGCTTGGAGGTAGAAAAGACCCTAGGGTTCAATTCCCCAGTATCACAAAAAAAAAAAAAAAAAAAAAAAAAAAAAAAAAGAAAATGGCCGACAGATGTAAATTTACTAGAAATAAGTTACCAGGTCAATGAAGTACTATTATTAGAAATAAGTTACTAGGTCAATGAAGTACTATTATTACTCTAATTAGCCTAGCTACTTAGGATCAGATGGCATTACAGTTTAATGTCGGACAAGATTCTACTTGCTATACGTTTAACTGTGATGCACAGACTTGTACTGTGCAATACATAATCTCATTTCAGTTTCCTAGGATTCAAATTGGTCAATATTTTGGGTAATGTTAGGTAAGAGAAATAGGCAAGCAGCTTAACTATTCTGAGACTCCAGTTTCCCCATCTATAAAGTAAGGATAGTAACTTTTACCTTCAGGAAAGGGTTAAGTATTAACTGAAACAAAATGCCCAGTAAAATGCACCAAAACCTATGTATAGCCAGGCCTGGTGGTGCACAACTATAATCCCAGTACTTGGGGGGGGGGGTTGGGACCAAAGGATCTCAAGTTTGAGGCCAGCCTCAGCAACTTAGACCCTGTTTCAAACAAACCTGAGCTCAATAATAAGTATTTCTATCTCTATCCCTTTCTCTCCCTCCTTCCTTCCCTCTTCAAAAACTCCGTACATATATAATAAGAATTTATCATTATTTCAGCATTCCCCTACTGATTATATTTCTATTTTTTCTTATTACAGGCAACAATTAATATCTCTCTCTTTTTTTTTTTGTGGTAATGGGGATTGAACCTAGGGGCATTATACCTCTGAGCTACACCCCCAGCCCTATTTTTTATTCTTTATTTTGAAACAGGGTCTCACTAACTTATGGAGTACTTCACTAAGTAGCTGAGGCTGGCTGAGAACCTGGATCCTCCGATCTCAGCCTCCCAACTTCTGGGATTATAAGCATGCACCACCACACCCAAAAATTAATATCTTTGAATAGAACTTTTTTCTGTACAAAAACATACTTCTCTAAGCTTGATACCATAAAAAATGAAATTGCTAAGATGAAAAGTATTAATATTTAGCATCTTGGTAGATACTGATACTTCCAAACTGCCCTAAAAAGGTGGTGCCAATTTAAAGTCACATAAACAGTATAAGTATACAAGAGTATGTTTTGTTTCACCTCACTTGACAATACTAGATATTGACATTATTTTGAAATTCTACTGCTCTGAGCAGTGAAATATTTTGATTTTTATTTTCCTGAATACTAGTAGATGCTAAGCATCGTTTTATGTTTATTGGTTATTTGCATTTATTTTTTTCTAAGCTCCTTAGTCTTAGCCCTTTTCTCTACTTTTCCACTGAATTTCTATTCACTGACTAGGAAAGTTCCTTATATATTTTCGTTATTAAACTTCTGTATGCTAAATATGCTGCAATGGTTTTTTACTATCCCATTTGTGGTATCTATTTTTCCCTTCTGGTAGGCAAGTTTAATTTTTTTTTTTTCAATGATGAGGATTGAATGCATGCTAGGCAAGTACTCTACCACTGTGTTAAACCTCCAGTCCAGAAAGACTTTTCTTTATTAAATTAAAAAAAAAATTGTTCTGGGTCTCCCTTTTTACCTTCTCTGTTGCCATGGTGTCCATGCAAAAGCTTGAGGGGGGTGGGCAAAAAAAAAAAAAAAAACCAGGTTCCAAAGTTTACCCTTGACTGCTCCCACCATGGAGAAGAGGAATCATGGATGCTGCCAATTTTGAGCAATTTCTCCAAGAGAGAATCTCTCCAAGAGAGAATGGAAAAGCTGGGAATTCTGGAGGGGTTGTAATCATTGAAAGGAGCAAGATCAAGATCATATAACATCTGAGGTGCCATTTTCCAAAAGGTATTTGAAATATCTCACCAAAAAATATTTGAAGAATACTCATCTATGTGATTGGTTGCTAACAGCAATGAAAGTTATGAATTATGTTACTTTCAGATTAACCAGAACAAAGAGGAAGAAGATGAGGATTAAAATTCATTTATCTGGAATATTTTGTGTAAGTTCTTGAATAAAACTTGGGAACCAAAACAAATTGTTTTGACTTTCCTTGGACATTTTGTTTTCCAGTTTAATTTTAGAAATATGCAAAGTTCTCTGAAAAGACCTACTGGAATTTAGCCTAAGATCACACTAAATAAATTTGAAGAAGAATATTTTCTCCTAGTTAAGAACATAGTATATTTATTCTTTTATTTTTAATTTTTATTATTTTACTTCTATTTCTTTATATATTAATTATATCTTCTTTTATGGCCTTTAGAATTTCCCATACTCCAAAAGAATTTTTACCAAATTCATTCGTTTAAAAAAGTTCTAAGACTTTGGGGGTTAATTATATTGAATAAAGACTATAATTTTGTCTCTTCCTTTATAGAATTTATACTGCTTTTACTTGTCTTTCTGTATTGCCTAGAATTTCCACTGTGATGTGAAATATAGGTTTGAGAGCAGATATCCTTCATTTGGTTTTCTGACTTAAAAGACAATACTCCTAATAGTTCATGTGGGCATGGGTTAACATGCATGCTCAGATGTCATTTAAGTTCACCATCCCAGTGATGTACATGTTCATGTGTTATCCTTTTGAGTCTTAAATCAGGGGGATGCAACATTATGGAATGACATAGGATGATTTCCTTCTTTTTCCTTTGTTCTAGAAAAGTTTAATACAAAGATTCTTTGTTTTATTTCAACTTTGTATTTTTCTAGGAATCATTAATTTCATCTAAATATTCCAATTTTTGAGATAGAATTGTACATATTATTATTTTTTAAATTTAGAGCATCTGTGTTTTATTTCCTTTTAAATCTTGTGTCTTCTATTTTCTTTAAACATACTAGCCCATAGTTTTTCCATATACATGTGTTTTTGGACATCCTATAAGTGCTTTTGGAAATGTATATTTTCCATACACAGGAAACAAAGAATCCTTTGTAAACACACATATCTTAGACCAAGGTTGACAAATTATTAAATTGTGTATCTGTGGCTGTTTGTCTGTTGACCAGTCTCCCTATCATTCCTCTTTGATCTGTCAGTTTCTAATGTGTGTGCTAAACACACACATACTCATAGCTTTGCCAATTTCTCCTACTATTTGTTAGTTTTTGCTTTATAAATTACAAAATTATGTGGTTTAAAGGTTTATAACTGTTATACTGTCTTGGTGAGTGGAAAGCAATAGGAATATTTTATGTTTAAATTCTTTTCTAGTTTTAGCACATCTATTTCATACACATATATATCACCTTATTTTCAACTTTTCTGTGCCATTCTTTTTTAGATAGGGTCCTTATGAACAGTACTGTTGGGTTTTGCTTTTTACCTGTTTAACGGAAGTGGAATTTAACTCTGGATGTGTGGTTTGTATGGCCTCTACTGTTCATCTCATTTTGCGTTCTATTTTTTTTTTTTTGCGGTACTGGGGATTGAAGTCAGGGGCATTCTACCTCCGCGCTATCGCCCCCAGCCCTATTTTTTTTATTCTTTATTTTGAAACAGGGTCTCACTAAGTTGCGGAGTGCCTTACTAGGTAGCTGAGGCTGGCCGCGAACCTGGATCCTCCGGTCTCAGCCTCCCAAATGCTGGGATTACAAGTGTGCGCCACCACGCCCGGCTCATTTTGCGTTCTATTAACATGCATTTTTTCTCTCTCCAATTTACTTAAATTGACCAAGTTTTAATTGCTCCTTGTCTTCCTCTTTTTCCTTGTCTGGAAGTTATCATGCAGGGTATTTGATGGGCTCAGTGGTTACATTTGCTGTATTTAACTTCTTTTGGCCATTGGTCAATCCTCTTGCCAAACATGGCTGCACTCTGGTATACCACCACTCCTTTCACACTTGTCCATGTCAGGACTTTGGTTCCACTTTATTATTATATTTATTTTATATTGTGTGTCAATAATTATCTTTACAAGAAATCAAAAGAGTAGAGTGACTCGCCTTACAGGTAGAAAGTGACTGTAAGGGGGATGGCTTTACAAGTAGCATTCATGATCCATTGCTTTTTTCTTTTCTTTTTGTCTTAAAAAAATTCTACTACAATATTTCTTTGAGTAATACTTTCACAGAGGGCTTGTAGGTAGAAAACTGATAGAGTCTGTGTGTCTGAAAAATGTCTATTTGGCATCCTCAGAATTTCAAAGGTCATGTCCTTTGCCTTGTGGCTTTCAGAGCTAATGAGTGTACTGATGAGAAATCTTACTCCATTTCCTTTCTTCTTTCTTAGGGAAGCAGCTTTGTTCTCTGCTCTGGGAGATATTAGGGTAGTTTTCTCCTTATCAAAAACTTTGCCACAATGAGGTCTTTTTGATAGTCCTTTTTATTTATCTTCATTGACAATGGATAAGCCTTTTCAAACTGAAGGCTTGTGTACTTCTTTTGCTTGGAAAAATGATCCTATATATTTCTTTTAATTATTTCTTGTCTTCTTTCCTTCCAGTTCAAGTAAATGAATTGATTCTTTTAGCATTTCTCTTCTCTTTGCCTTTTTGCTTTGTTTTCCAGTTGATTTTCTTCACCTTCTCTTTCACAACACTAAATCAGGTATCAGCTGTGTCCACTCAATTATGTAGCTACTGGATTTCTTTTGACATATTTTTTAAATTTCCAGGAATATTTTAAAAATTTTCTAATTCCTCCTGTTTCATAGCAAGAAGCATGTTTTTCCCTTATGGATGTAGTGTTCTCTTGAATTAGATATTATGATTTCTAAAGAAACCCTTTTCTCTTTTAAAAAATTATCAGCTCCTTTCATGGTTAATGAGTCTTCATATTCATTATGCACCTTCTCTTTCAAGTTGCTACTTTCCTTCACAAATTTGGTTACCCTAAATTGTCCAATTATATTTACAATGGAGGACTAGGCTTAATTAACACACAAAGCAAGTTTTACTACCTACTAGCTATGAGATATTAGGTAAATCTTCTAGACCAGGCATGGTGGCACATGCTTGTAATCTCAGTACTTGGGAGGTGGAGACAGGACGATTGCAGGTTCAAGGACAGCCTCAGCAAATAGTAAGACTTTCATCAACCTAGTGAGACCCTGCTTCAAAATAAGAATAAAATAGGGCTGGGAATGTAGCTTGGAGGTAGAATGCCTCTGGGTTCAATCCCTAGAGAACAACAACAAAAAAATTCTTAATTTTCTGTCCCAGTTTATTCACCTGCAAAATGGTATAATAATAATACTTTCAGGATTGTTGTGAAAATTAAACAAATTGATACATATAATTGTAAGTGTCTAGAAGAGTGCCTAGCATACTACAAATACTTAATTAACATCACTATCCACTACTACTATGAACTCAAATCTCTTGCCTGGGTTGGATGAATTAGGGTATTTTTAACTGGGTGAGATGCGGACTCCTGTCATGAACATGAAGTTAGGAAGGCAGGAAAAGGCTGTCTCCTCCTATCCACAACCTAAGATTGGCTTTATCCTAGTGGAGGAGGATTTGAGATTATTACCCTCTTGGGCAGACATGCCTTTCATCTCATCTCTGACCATCCCTGCCTCCTTTGCACAAATTCAAACCCTGATCTCCCTTCAGGTACCTGTATCTATTCCCCCCCCCCCCCCCGCCCCCAGCAGGCTAGCAGGCTATTCCTTTTCTTTACAGTCCTCTTCTTAGGCCTCCAATTAAATGTGCACATTTCCTGCTACTAGGGTTAAGGCTAGGAAGCTGGAGTATGGGAGTAGTTCTTTAATTTTCTCATGTCTACCTTAAGATCCCTAACTTTTCACCTATTCACTTTGTGCTTGATAGCCTGCCATATTTGTTCTTACCATTTTAGTAGTTTTCTCCCATGAGTATTCTGCCCTGTGATTTTATTTTCTCTGTTATTGTTTATATGCTCCCATTTGCGTTCTACCAGTATTCTTCACAATTTATGATCAGCTCCTGGTATTGTTTGTTATTATTATTTCTGGAGGATGGACTCATTCTTTAATGAATGTATTTTCTGTCTTTTTAATGGATTTTTAGACAAAAGGACAGGTGGATGCAAGTGCTCAGTCCTCTAACTTAAGCCAAATCATGCTGTTTTTCATATTGGTTAATACATTCATACCTGCCAATCACAAGGATGAGGAATTGTTTATGCATTGTGTTGGCTTTTGGAGATAAATATTTATGTACACTACATACATTTTTCAATCTCATAAATTAATCAAGAACTTAATTTGATGGCCCTTTAAAATGCCAAATAAAAAGGAGACAAACATGAATACTTATCAAGTATTCATAAAACTATGTAACTAGGTAATAGTTTTTTTCTCTATCTGAATAACCATAACGATAAAGAATTAATCTAGAGTAAAGTAGGATCATTTCATTCTTATTCTCTCCTTTTCTTCTAATAAATAGAAGAGTACCTGAAAGTTCATGTTCTCAGCAATTCTGAAGACTTCTTATCAAATATGCTGTTATTACCCATAATTTTATATATTGATTTGGATAATGTATTTCGAGGAAAAAATTCAATATTAGCCATTCTTGCTTTTTTTTCTTCCCTTTTTATTGAACTACCAAGACGAATACAGCACATCACTAAGCAAAAAGTGCTATTTACTATGCAAAAGGCACAGTCAGTGATTGGCACCTAAGACCAATTGATCTACCCATTACCACTATCTCCCTACCCCCACTAGCGGTACTATGAAGCTATTGATTTAAACACTGTCGATCGGTTTCCATTTTCTGATTTTGGGCAGGCCAATTAAGAAAGTGAGTAATTGTGATTACACTGCTTCAGGATCAATTACATTTGATGCAAGACAAAGTGCTCTTTTTGGAGCACACCAAAAAAAATTTTTTTGATTTATCATGTTTTTGTGCTTAATACAATCTAAAATAAATAACTGATTTATACCTTTGTAATAGAAAAACACATTAATGTAAGTGCTGCTAAAAGCTAAGGCTATTTCCTATGGAAAATAAAGGTATCATTTTCCTAAAGTTAATTTAAGAAAAACTCAGAAAAAAATTGTTCATATACACTGTTCCCAACCTAAGATAAAAATCAAATACTACCTGCATATTTACCCATAAAGGGTCCTAGTTAATTACGGATGACAAAATGTAAATCCTGTCTGATGGATTATCAAGGAATTCTTTATAATAAAAATATTGAAGAATAAAAATATACTTGATTATATAGAAATCAAAAGGTTCATTATTTCAATTGATACAATAAAGGAATTTTTAAAAAGTTTTTTATTTTAGTCTAACTTGGTACATGAGCTTTGTCATTGGACTCACATTGTCCAAATCATTAAAATGAATATACCTCTGGTGTTGGAGGCAAATCTATTTAGAGTGATGTTACTCATAGTCTAGTGTTCAGTAATATTGATCTGTGTTGTCTAATAGAAAAATAATAAACAATTACTAGGCAATGTTGGGAAAAGTAATCAGTTTTTATATATCACCAATATAGCAGACCTCCCAAAACATAAAGGTGATGATCTGCATAAAATCAATGTGTTATGCTACATTGCTTATACTCATCACTGCAGGTTCTCAGCAATAAAAGGTATAACATTAGGCCTGGATTACTGATAAACTGAAAGGGTATGTGAAAATGAAGGCTTTGATATATTTAGTTTATAAGTTTATTTTAAAATGTCTTTGTCTTAAACTTGAAGATTTTTAATCATAACAAATTCTGTTCTAAGCCGGCTAAAATTCTGATCAACAAAACATTTCAGTTCTTTTTAGAATAAAGACAAAGCAACTTCAATGCAAAACAACAAACTGTACCATATGTCAGAAAAACATAAAAGAAAGGAATTCAAAGATAATTCTCAATGATGCATGGATATAATAGCATTGTACAAATCTGCTAATAGCCTCTGGGTTTCATCAGAAATATATACATTATATGAAAACAATAATAATAAAACTGAATCTTAACAAATTATTTTGAATAATATTCAGCTCTGAAACCTTTGCCAATTGTATACACCGCTTTTGATTCTTACCAAAATCACTGTATAATTTAAGTAAAAACAGGGAAAGGTATGAGTTTAGAATTAATAAATCTCTGCCTAAGAAGCTCAAGATATCTTAAAATGGCATACTGTCTCAAAAGGTAACTTCTCTGGGTTATTCAATAATATTAGTTTCTAATTTTCCCAAATTGTGGTATTAAAATAGGCAAAAAATTATTTAACAGTAGCTTTTTTCTTTAACCAACAAACCATGAATTTCAATTACATATGGCAGACTATAATGGTTGGGTGTATAATATCCATACTGCATCAATTTGTTTAACTATTCCATGGCAGTCTAAACACTACTAAAGAAAAACACATTTTTGTTTAAATGTTTTGACTCTCATAGAAAAGAAATCTATTAAAAGCCTAGTTTTGGTCTGCTATCCTTTACATGTAATATAAAAAATAGAAGAACAATTGAACTTACCACAACTGGAAACTGGCAGTCTGTGTAGAATCACAAAAGTCAATACCCATTGAAACAGTAATGGATCCCTCAGGCTCAAGAGAGTCTAGGAAATAAGATAATTTAGACGTGAAAACATGGAGGAACTGAGAAAGAGGCAAATTAAACACCGAACATATATGTAATATTATGTAATATGGTTAAAACAGCAAAATTTAATGATGGCTTGTTAAGAAAATTTCAAACTAGTATAACTACATTATTCCCTTTGAAGATTTTTTCCCACAACTTAATTCTGCATATATTCCAAGGAATATATCTCTTTCATTCAGAAGCACATGACTTTCTGAGAAATTTCATATTTTATCATATTGTACCTATAAGCATTGGAAATCAGAAGTAAGACGTGTTTTTATTTGGAATACCTATAGTGAATGGACTTTTTTGGAGCTTATAAAAGATTAAGCATTTATGTCATGATGAAATGCACTATTCTGTATAACTAATATGCACCATTAAAAAAATCATGCACTTAAAACTATAGAATATTTATTCTAGATACAAAAAGTAAATTTTGAACAATGTTCCAAATTTTCAATTAAAAACTCCAAAACTTAAAAATGCAAATGAAAGTAAAGTTGGAAGAAATTAAGATGCACTGAAAAATTAAAATAACTGGCATTATTGAAGCCAAAATTAGTCTAATTATATTATTCAAAGAATTACTGAAAGAAAATTCAGTGGTAAGTTTGACTGTTTTGACACAAAAATAATAAAATGGCATTTTATAGATTTGGAATTTATGAAGCTTCAACTAACTGTGGAAAATGTACCAATATAAAATATTAAATTTTTTAATTGACAGAAATAAAACTTAAGAAAAAGTTCATTCTGCTTATTATTCCAAAGTTTGCCTTAATAAGTATACCTTAATATAACTGGGGGCTTCTTAAATATATATGTATGCATATGCAATACATATATTTAAATAAAAACCATTCACTTCTTATTTCAACTTTGCTCAAAGTCTTCAGTATAATTACAGCTATATCACACAATAGCTTTACATTTGGCTTTATCTATTCTGTATACATCTTGTCAGATGTAGATAAATTTTAACAGGCACACTTCAAATTCAGTAGACTGTGACGCTCCTAGGGTTTATTGGTAAGTATGATTTGCCACTTAATGCTAATCATGGACAAAGATGATGGTACAGATGGGACAAAAGAGTAATTCAATAAGCCTGATACATTAGAAATTATGTTTATATCTCATAGGCTCAATAAAGACAAGGCATTCTAAGATGACACTGGTTTGATGATGACTTTAAGATGCTATTGGTTTGTTCACTGGTATGTATATTGGTTTGTTAGTCTCTAGTTTGAATTTTGGTTGTTTATAAACCTAACATTTACCAGTTTGCTATTCAAGTATTATAAGACTTACTGCCTAAATCTTTGGCAAATAGGCTTTTCTGTAGAATAAATAACTATACATATACATATGCATATGCATATACATACATATATGTAAACATATGTTTATATATTCACATATATATACATACAACTAAGATGCATATGATTATTGTGTATGTTAATCACATATATACTACAGTAAACAGATGATAAACACATACATCTCCTTATCATATTTCTATTTCTCCTAAATCTATGTTCTATTATTACTTCACAGATCTGCCAGTCTCATTGCTTAAGGCTATTTATTTATTTGCCACACTGGAGGTAGAACCCAGACCTCACATATGCTAAGCAAGCACTCTACCTCTGAGCAATGTCGCCAGCCCTAATGCTTTAGTGAATCCTTAACACCTTCTTCTGTACCACAGATATACTGGGGTCTGGTCTTGTTTGTATCTGACACCATATTGGTAGCAAAGATCGTCATCTCTAAAACATGACAGCATTTATGATTTAGATCTCTCTAAATCGTGTATTCTTATATTTCATTTGACAAGGTGACAGCTTTCAAGATGCTTTGTTGATATAGCACTCCTTGACGCTGTTTGATACTGTCTTCAGTCTTAAGATAATTAACTGTGAGCTTAGTGCCATGCTAATTCTGGAGGACAGTTCATGATCAATGGCATGTTTTATTATATGAATGCTTCAAGAGCAAAACGATCAGCATAAAATTATCCATATAATGGATTTTTATAATATTTGGAGGCTACTAAATTTGAAAAGCTTACCCAATTAGATGACTATATTTGGATACTGCTTCTGTATTTGCCCTTATGTATTTGAGATGGCTATGTAGAATGACTGGAAAACACTAGCTCTACTATACCACACCACTTATAATAAAAATTAAATCGACCAGGATGTCATTTACTTTGATGTGACAGTTGTACCCCTAATGCTTTAGTGAATCCTTAACTAGTGAAATCTTAGATGGATGCAAATTTGTCCATTGTTAATATAAAATTACTGAATATAGTACGGAGAGCTTCTGGCTATACTTTGTGGTTTTAAAATTTTTTTTCCAATGAATTTGGCAGATTATTCCTGAAGGAATTCAGTTTCATGTGAAAGGCATGACAAAATCCAGATAAAAATCATTGCGAATTATAGACAGAAAGAACACAGATTGGCAACAAATAGAAAAATGGCTGGATCTCTTAACATGTGCATACCTGCTTAATGAATAAATTACTTTGCTTCCTTTATTTCACAAAAATATGAAAATACAGTATTTATTTTTGTTGCATTTTTAAGATGCTTCTGGAGGACTAATAGATATATCATACTCTAACTCTGATGTAATCGAGTCTAGGTGGTATTACACACAAATACATACTATATGGGGAAGAACTCTATTTTGAAGGCATTAAATAAATGCCAACAAGATGAGTGAAACGTTACAGTCATAAAAATTTGCCTAATAACGGAAAAGAAAAACATAAACTAGTACTGATACAATGGTATATATTCATAATTTATTTCTGTGTTAAGGTCATACTATGAAGTTTATTGTATTTATTTCTTCTATTCTACATAGGCCAACAAAAGGTCAATTCATCAACCCATTATGCCAGCTCAAAAAAAACCATTAATACTGTTCTACTGTTTTAACCTTTGGATAACATTTTCAACCTTCGGACAATTCATATATCAATGGCTTGACACTTCTTAAATTAAACTAATTTTTAAACTAAGTACAAAAGGCTAGATTACAAGCAATAAAAAAAGACCACAAATTGGTATATTCTATAATTCCTTATATTATTATATATAATATACTATATACTATATATTATTATTATTATCTATAATTCCAATATATTAATTTCACAAAATTATTCAATAAAAACCAGGATACTCTGTATTCTTTAAATTCTGTCCTAATTATCAACTAAAAAAAGTGTCATGAAGTGTATTCTAAAATCAACTTACTTTATTTAATTCTACTTTTCTTTACTTTGAATGGTTATAAAAGTCTACCAGGATTTATCCATTAGAAACTATTTTGTTCTTTGTGAAAAATATAACACAAACAAAGACTGACTCCCTTTACTAAATGACTCATGGAAACTATAGGAAAGAATACAGCAATGCCAGGGCTCTGATAAAGAAAAATGGAATAGTTACATGAAAAAATGAGTAACAAAGACACAATTACCAAATTTGAGTTCATCCCGGTCAAAAAATTTTGCTCACTAAAGTATTATAAAAAGGAGCTCTCTGATAGTAACATTTCAAGGATACAATGACATAGTCTTGTATTACTTTTTTTAACTTTATTTTTTATTATGTTTTTATTGGTACATTATCATCTCACATCATAATGTAAATCATGTTGACAGTGACATACATGCACAAAGCACTTGGTATTACTTTT
>PVLC010038332.1:0-14822 GCA_004027655.1 Graphiurus murinus | reverse complement strand
CTTAGAAGGGCTCTCAGGAATTATTTCTTAGTATGTACATGTGAATCATTATTGCCTTTACCATTGGAACACTATTTAGGCCTCCTGGCAAAGCAGTTTTAACAGTGTTAATTTTTTGAAAGAAAACTACTAAACTCCCCCTGCTGGCAGAAAATGACAGCAAAAAAATACCTGTTGTAGACAATAATTTTCCTCCGGCATCTGAAGAGAGAGGGGAAAAATGCTAAGAATCAATCAGTATTCCCACGGAAATATAATAATCAGAAACCAATCAGCAAGTTAACTGCTCTGGGGCGGTGAGTAGCTTTCTAATGGCTGATATGTAATGATACATCGTCAGAAAAACAGGCTTATAGGTAAGTAACCTTCATTTTTCCAAAGGCAATGCACACCATCTATTATACTGTCATGATTCCATAGCTGGAGGCTTAGAGAGCTCTTAACTTGTAAATAGATTTTGGATAATGGTTAACTCCAAATGACTTCATTCTTGAGGCAGATTACAAATAACAATTTTTTAGGAAGGTGTGATGGTGAGACTAGCTAGTTCCCTTGTAATTTTCCACTGTGTAACATTTTGACCCTTAGAAAAATGTTGAAATAGGGCTATTCAACCTTTCTTTTTTATGGAAGATTTTTGTTGGTATTGTTCATGTAGCAGCATTTTCTCAGATGCATAAGGTTTTCATGGGCCATCTAATGATTTTTCAGTATTAACATGAAGTATGCATAATTAGTAAACTGGACCCCCTTTGTTAAGTAATGATACTTTTTTTTCTTTTCTGTTTTTTGTTTTTTGTTTTTGTTTTTGTTTTTTGCTACATTCCCAGCCCAAGTAAAGAACTTAAGAAAAACACAAATCTTAACCAATGGTTCTAGAGTAAACTCTAACTAGACTTTTAGGCCTTAGTATATATTGAAGAGATAGAATTATTTAGGAATTTATTTCTTAAAGTAACATTACTATAAACAGTTTGCTTCTTTGGCCTATAATGGTGAATTGATAGAGCCACATCATCACAGCTACAAAGTATGATTTCTACATACATGGTACTGCACTTAAAAAAGTTCTAGAAACAATGCTTGATAAATACTCTTTTGATTTCCCAAAGTATATAAATATGTCATCTGGAGTGTTAAAATATTTCTCTATTTGGTACAGCCTTTACCAAGCATATATGACCCTGAAATATTTTTGGTGTTAACTCCTATAACATTCTATGAAAGAGTATATGGAAAATAATGATCTAGAAAAGAAGGACTTTGGCTTGTTTTAGCTTATATATAAACCAAAATAGTTTTCTAAGGAGTGAGGACATGGTTAGATACACAAATATTTTTTAAATTAATGGAGTTTTTAATACTAGATATAAAATTATCATCCTAACCTATGTAATATTATTTTAGATATTCATAATTGCACATTCCCACTACAAATACTTTGTGATGCATGGAGCTCATGGAAAGCCCTATGTGGTAGTAACAAGGCATTCTTTCAACACCTGAAAGAGTATGGTGATATAATTCACAGTAGAGAGTGGATTCTAGATTGATAGCTCACTCAAATGCTCACAGGTAAGAAAGAACATTGCAATTTCAGGGAATCAAACATGGCTATCCACAAATCTAGACTAACACAATCTGGTATGATGTGTAGTAGAAAAGGGGGGCGAAGTTTTAAAGGCAAGCAGAATAAAGGTAAGAATTACTTTGTATGTTTTAATCATTTGGCTGTGAAGTATCCTCTGATGACTCAGGTGTTGACAGCTCGGCCCCCAGAAGTGGGGATCTGGGGAACCCAGGTCTTTGGATTATGAGAGCTCTGACCACATCAGTGGGTTAATCCATTTAAGAATTCATATTTGATGGCAATTGGGGGAGGTGGTCAAAACTGTTGGCAATGGGGCCTAGTTAGAAGAAGTTTTGGGGAGTATGCTCTGAAAGAGTACATCTTGTCCCTGGACCCATTTTCTGCCCTGAGGGCTTTGCCTGCATGCCCTTCTGCTATGATGTACTGCCTCACTGCCAACCCAGAATGAATAGAGCCAGCCAACCTTGGACTGAAATCTCTGTGCATCAAAATAAATCTTTACTTTTCTAAATTATTTTGTTTAGGTATTTTGTTACAGTGAAAGAAAAGCTGAATAACACACATGTAAAGCCAAAGACTTTGGAATTGGCCCTGTGTTTTACATGGCCTCTTCATCCCTGAAAAGGAGGGAATTATGAAGAGGGGATAACAGAAGAAAAAAATATATTTGTGTTCTTCATTTTTCTTCTGTAATTTAAAGAGCTTTGTTGAATTCCACGAATAATGGATATTCTTAGAACTTGATAATTTACTTTATTGAATAGAGGAATGTTACTGAGAAATTGGCACTGTTCTTTAATAAAGAAAATATTAATATTTAGAAATATGTTTAAATGAACAGCAAGAAGCAGCCTTATCTTTCACTCCTCTCATTTGTGCTTTGCCTTTTAGAATTTATCAGGCAGATTGACATGAACTACCTCACTGCATGCTCGCTTTGCAAAGAACAATTCATGTCCAGAGATTCTAAGTTGTTTTCTCCTTCTCAAACTATAAAAGTGCATACCAGCTGAACTTCAATCCAACATTAACCCATTTTAATCATTTGATGATGGAGAAAAGTTAATATTTACATCAATTACTTGTTCAGGATTATAATGTGTTATTATTAGACTGCAACATAACCACATTTCTCCCACTTTGAAAGAATAAACACTTATATAAGAGAAGTTACAATTGTATCTCTTTCTTCCAGTGTCACATGCTTGACTCTATTACTTCTCATCAGGTTTTTCAGAACCCCTCCTATAAAGCATATAAACACCTTAGCGTAAAAAGAGAAACAAAGACTTCCAATAATATTGTCTGGTGGCTAAAGCTAATAATATACCAAATACAGGAGAGTCATGGATCTCAAGAGAGTTCAGTGAGCCTCTTCAAGTCTGAAGTATACTGGTATAATATAGAGCAAGGAGGAAGTACCTTCCAATTAAGACTGGAGTTGGAGAGGCACTTATTGATTGCTTACCCAAGGAAACTGAAAATCTATCTGGCTCATTATTATCACAGTGTGACATCAGTTTAGTGGCAATAAACTGAGCTCACTGCTTAGCAAGACCTGGGATGTGAGACTTCAGTAGGCTCAGGGTCATGCAAGATTCAGGCCTATGTGCAAGACTGAAGGACCACTTCCTTTTTCACTACTTACACTCAGTTGACACCCATCCATAACCTGTAGGACCAAGAACACAAGTATATAGAAGTTATATGATCCAGTAACTGTTGACCTATTGTAGCATAAGACCCTTCTGTTTCTGTGTTCATTCTACATTTTGAATATATTAAATTGGTCGTGATTATCCCATATGCAGTAAGCTGTTGACACCTCAGTGGCCTTTTCACCCAGTTTCCTTCCTGTAGGTAAGTATTTATTCAAAGTCTGTATTTTACAGGTATTTATTTTGCATACATTTTTGGCTAAAATGGGAAATAAAATGATAAAACCGAAACTATGATTATAATATTTGTCCAATTAATAAGTATGTCTTTTTGATGGGATGAATCAGTGGTAAAGTACTGGAGAAATTTGAGGGGGAGTTGATGCCTAGGATATGTGGTGTCCTGAGGGGTTTTCTGAGTTTCACTTTTTTTCTCTGTGATTAGTCCATCTGTGTTTGCTAATTGGTACTTGTCAAATTTAGGCTTCTGCTCTCCCTCACAGAGGCTGGATGATAGAGGCTCTATCTTTCCTGATGACACATTCAGAAGAGATGAATGTATCATCAGAATCTCCCTTTCACTTCTATATCAATGTTGTCATAAAACAGGATAAAAGTTTGCTTCTTTAGTCTTTTTGTTTGCTTGTTTTTTTTTTTTTTTTTTTTTTTTTTTTTTTTTTTTTTTTTTTTTTTTTTTTTTGCGGTACTGGGGATTGAACTCAGGGGCGTTCTACCTCTGAGCTATACCCCCAAGCCCTATTTTTTATTCTTTATTTTGAAACCGAGTCTCACTAAGTTGCGGAGGGCCTCACTAGGTAGCTGAGGCTGGCCGCGAACCCAGATCCTCTGGTCTCAGCCTCCCGAATGGTGGGATTACAAGCGTGACCCACCACGCCCAGCTTGTTTGCTTGGTTTTAAAGTCCTGTGTTTAGAGTCAGTCCTGACTCTAAGTACCTGGCTTCCAGTGTCCAGCTATTCAGTAGCTATAAGATGGTTATATAGTAAAATTCACCAAAACATGAGCTACTTGAGAGGAAAGGCTAAAGGATTAGATTTATTTCTTGTAGCAAGCCATGTTCCTACATGTGTTTTATCTGCTGCGTTGCCTGAATGTGAACCATTATAGAAAATATGTCTTTAACCATAGCTGTTACTACTATTCAGCCTACAGTCTCTTTAATTTACATTGAGAATATTTATGAAAAATATTAAAACCAAATTCCACACTGCCATACATTTTGATCACCTTTATAAATTTCCAGTAACTGACAACTATATTTGTCATAGAATAGTAGGCTAAAAACTCCAAATTAAAACTTTGGTCATCCTCTCTGAATTTATTTATTTATTTATTTATTTATTTATTTATTTGCGGTACTAGGGATTGAACTCAGGGGCGTTCTACCTCCGAGCTACACCCCCAGCCCTAGTTTTTATTCTTTATTTTGAAACCGGGTCTCACTAAGTTGCAGAGTGCCTCACTAGGTAGCTGAGGCTGGCCTCGAACCCGGATCCTCCGGTCTCAGCCTCCTGAATGCTGGGATTACAAGCCTGCTCCACCATGCCCGGCGCCTCTCTGAATTTAAAATGCAAATTGAATCATGGAATTTTTAGGGACAATACAGTATCATTGATATTATATTCATCCACTCCAAACAATGCTAACAAAGCCCTGCCCTGTGGTGGAGGTCCTCCAGGTCCTTCTTTAATGAGTAGATAAGCTTCATTAACAAAAATGAAGTGCTTGAATTTGAGAATTCTCTCAGGTATCTTAACTATTTCTCATTCAATTCTATTCCTTTATTATTAAAATTGTTTCTTTTTGGTAAACAAAAATGATGAAAAAGTAGACTCTTGTCACACAATTACAAAGTAGTTTCATGATGCCTCCACTCTCTCCCATAAACAAACAGTGAAATCAATTTCCAGTAAATGGCTTTAATACTATGTGGATTGGAAAAGCTGAATGTTGTTAAAAAATCTGGATAAAAGTGAAAAATTCAAGGGGGAGTGTACAAAATGAGTTTGTACCAAAGTCATCTAGAATTATCACTTACTTTGGATAGCAATAATTTTAGATTTAAAAAAATGGAAGAAAAGCAAAGCATATCTGTCTTTCAAGGCCCTAAGTTATTACAATGAGTGCTGGGAGTGGTGGCGCACACTTGTAATCCCAGCATTCAGGAGGCTGAGACTGGAGGATCCAGGTTCTCGGCCAGCCTCAGCTACCTATTGAGGCACTCCACAACTTAGTGAGACCCAGTTTCAAAATCAAGAATAAAAAATAGGACTGCGGGTATAGCTCAGAGATAGAATGCCCCTGAGTTCAACCCCCATTATTGAAAAAAAAAAAAAAAAAAGCTATTACAATGAATATACACATACTTCGGTGTTCTGAAATCAAATACCCCAATGGATGGTGCTTTGCTGTACCCTTGGAACACCCTCTGTTATACCCTGTGCTCCTTCCTAGATCTCATCCCTCATTCCATCCTTAAGTGTGTCAGAGAAACCAGAATTACTTTTTCTAGAGGCACCTCATAGACTCTAGAGTCCCCTATCCTGAAAACAGGGTATATAGCCTAAAAATAGGGGATGGGAGCTGAAGGCATAGCTCATTGAAGTGGATAGATCAGAAAATAAACAAGTATGCATGTGGAATAAGAAGAGTGTCCAAGCAAAAGGTGGTTCTGATGAGGGAGAGTAGAAGGAATAAATTTTAGGCAGAAAAGAGACATTGGGAAAGAAAGGAAAAATATAGTTTTAAAATCTAGAGAGTTTATAAGCTAACTCCACCCTATAGGGTGTGCCCAGGTCTTATTCAGAAGTCTTATTCAGGCCCACACCTTTAATCCCCTGCATCCCTGTCCCCACCTGAGATTCCTGAGGACAAAGGTCAGACCTCACAGACCACCCATTTTTGAAACCTAAGAAAGGATGTCACCACTTATTGCTGATACCTGAGAAAGGGGAGGTCCAGACTACTTTTGTGCCCACCCCTTCTTGGGACGACCACCTATACCTGAGAAAAGAGGAGGTCCAGACTGCTTCGGTGCCAACTCTCTCTTGGAAGTCTATATAAGGACTGAATGATGCAAAGACTCTCTCTCTTGCCCTCCTGCTGGAGTGGCCTGGAAGATGTCCACTCACCTGTCTTTCCTGAGTCCCTTATTTTCCTAAATAAATTACTGCCTTCTGTTCCTGACTGGCACATGTTAAAATTCTTTTTATCACGGAGGCCAAGAACCCACGAGTGACTCCGTGTTGTCCCTCGTCAATTCCATGAACACCTTGCAACATTTTCCCTTTCACAGGAACCAAACAAGCTTATTGGTCTGAGGGAGTATTAGCTAGGGAAGAAAAGCACCACCATGTCAGAGTGCCTGAGGTCAGGGAAAAGCATATTCTAGAAGTGACTGTGCACTTTCAACCAGCAGCAAACAAGAAATTTGAAGAAAAATATATATTTGTTTGTTTGTTTGTTTTTGGTTTTTTCTCCAACAAAGCTAGAAACATTTGCAACTGACATTCTGGCCTTAGGACTTAGAATAAAGGTGGAAGGCTCTGGAACCTGCATGTGACAGAGAGTAGGAGAGTGGACTAAGGAAACCCACAAACCTGTCAGCAAACAGTTGGGAAATTCTGAGGCAAGAGAGGTACAATCAGCAAGTCACTGCAGGTACAAATTTTGGATCCAATTTGCAGGTAAATAAGGGGAAACCACACACATCCCCCTGGCCCAGAGGAGGGGACCAAGGAAGGAAGAGGTTAAGAGTTGCATGCTGAGCAACTAAAACAAGTGGCATTCGCATAGTAGAAGCTATCTCACAGTAGAGAGGGCCTTCTGTATCTCAAGTATTTTTTTTTTAATATTAATGTGCCTAAATTTATCTTGTTAAAAGAACAAATAACAACTCCTTATTGTTTGCTGTATATGTTATACCTTTAACTCAATCAAGAATATGCTTCAACTTAAAAATTTCTCTTTATTGAAATACACATGTGTAGGGAGGGGCAGGAAAATATGACACCTTCTTCATCCTTCATAAGGGTAATGACCAACACTCCCATAACAAAAGACAGGTTAACTAGAGAAAAGCATGATACCTTTATATAACCAAAATTTTCTATAACATAGAGACTTTAGAGTGAAGACTCAAGACTCAGAGTAAACTGTCCATTTTTATGCATACATATAGGAATAGCTGCATAAAACATAATTTTACAAAAGGGCCTGAACTAATAATAAAAGGTTAAAGGAAGGAAACTCAGCAAACCTATCTGTTCATATGTTTTTTAGCTTCTCTGTGTGCCATTCATTCCTTTTGGGTAGAGAGCAGGACTCTTCTGAAATAAGCATTTTACAATCAACTATTAGACAAGGTAGGAAAGAGAATGTCTTTATGGCCAGCGTCTACGCATGCACAGAAAGGCAGAGGGATACCTTTACTTATTTTTTTTTATTTTTTTTTTCCCATAGATGAGGGAATTGAACCCAGAGCCTTATTTATGCTAGGCAAATGAGCTACATCCACAGACCCTTCTTTCTTTTTTTTTATTTATTTATTTTTAATTAGAATAGTATATAATTAAAGAAAAAAACTAGGTTAATGAAACTATATTGAAATGTGGTAGGACAGGAGAAATTAAAGTAATAGGTAGAAATGAGACAAACTGGGAAGAAAGGGGCAACTAGTTTTAAAATCTATAAACTCCAAGAAGATTCCTATCTTCACCCTATAGGATCTGTTTTTCAGTAAGCAAATTCCTCAAAAGGCCCATACTTAATCCTCAAAGCCTACTTCTTTAATGGTGTCTCCCCACCTAAAATTTCTGAGGTATTTGGTAAACAAAGAGTAGAGAAGGAATGTTTCACACTTGGTCAAGCCCAAGCCACCATCAATGAAATGGCTTCTGGGAGGGGAGGGGTCACCTATGAAAAAAGGAATTGTAAGGATCTCAAAAGCCTCTTTCACTCTTGAGATGGCCTGTGTTCTCCCTTAAATGTGTATAATCCACTTTCCTAAATAAATCTCTGTCTTTGTCTCTGACCAGCTCCTGCTGAAATTCTTTTCTACCATGGAAGCCAAGGACCCCAACAATCCTGAGGTGAGTTCTCATTTCCCAAACCTGGGAAAACCTCAGGACTCTTCACAGAATTATCACGATTCCCATGACAAAAGAACATAAAAAAATTAATGAAACCTATTTCAGAGTTTAATATATCGCTCTTTAAAGTATTGCTATGTCTATGTGAACAGAAAATAATTCTATTAGAAAATTCTTTGTTTAAAAATATCTTATATTGTAATGTAATTAAACACATACGAATAGTTTCATATCAAAAGGAGTTTATTCTTCATTTAAAAATGAAGTAAAAAATTAATTAACATTTGCTAATAAATTGTTAAATTACTGAGAATGAATTTTTGCATGTTAGTAATTTGTTAATTTTAGTTGACGGTTTCAAGTAATTGGATGCATTAGCAATTTATTAGAAACAATTGGTTTTTATTAAGAAGTAATGTATTATCAAATTATTATGCAGCATTGTTCTTTGTCATGCAAATAAAGAGTTGATATGGCCAGAAAATACTATGGAGTTTTCATTATGAGAAGATTTGCCTAGTCCTACCTTGTCAAGGAGAAAAATCCCCAATTGTAAGCATTATCACCTGTGTAGAGTACAAAATGAAGACACTGTGTAGCATGGAGGAAGCGGTCAATATCTCATTAGTCCTGCTAAACAAGATTTATACTGCAACACATCCTCAAGCTTCAGTCTATAAATTATGTAGAACCTGTACCCCCAACTCAGAGACTTATTAGCAGCTGCTATTCAAGGGGTAGGCAAAGAATTACTTTTATGTGCTGAACTTAAACAGAGGTCTTGGTTCTAAAAAAATAAATTTTAGTATAAACATTTGAAAGGCATAGGAATGGATGAATGTCCTTTCTTATAAAATCATATTCTCTGATGGTGAATATATGATATGTTTAATAACAAAACTATTATTATTCCCTGTAAAATTCTTTGATATTATCAAAGAATGAGGTTTATGTAACCTTACAATTTTTAAGTCTTCGAGGGAAAAAAAATTCTAGGATAGGGAAAAACACATGAAAACCTAAGGCCTGGGTACATTGCTCAGCTAGTAAGTGTCAGGACTAGACATCAAGGGGAATCTTTCCAAATCCACAGTATTCAAAATTACTAACAACAAACAAAAAATTATTGATCCTTTTCTAAAATAAAATAATGCTAATCTCATATATTTCTCTGTTCATGAATTTATTATATGCACTTTAAAAACAGTTAAAAACATATCATATATTCACCATCAGAGAATATGATTTTATAAGAAAGGACATTCATTCATTCCTATGCCTTTCAAATGTTTATACTATCAAAGAATCTTATGGGGAAAAATAATACTTTTCTAGACTAAGTATGTAAATATATTCTATATCTTTTTAATTTACAGAAAGAGGGAATGGTTTTATAGATATCATTTAGACTAAGAAGTTAGGCTCACTTGAATTTGACTGCAGGCACTAATACTTGTTAAGGTAAGTGAAGGTGGGCACATTATTTGTAAAGCTTTCTGATGCCCATCTAACTCATCTGACAAAATGGGAGTAACAGTATTTTTTTTTCTTTCTTTTATTTTATTTACTGGTACATTGCGATCATACATCTTGATAAGGTACACGATGGTACAGGCATACAAGCACACATCACTCATTTAGCCCTTCCCCAATTCCCACTCCATAACCTCCCCCCTCCCTTCCTCTCCCATTTGACTTAGTGATTGACTTAAATATGTTTGTGAATGTACATCATATGCTTTAGGGTGTTTCTTCTCTCCTCCCATCTCCCTCGGTTAGATCGCCTTCTTTATTCATCTAAGGTATCTCTGTCTTTGTCTGGAGTCCCTACTATGTCCCAATTTCTCCCTAGTTTCTGCATATTAGGGAGAATATCCTACTTTTCACATTTTGTGACTGACTAATTTTACATACCTTAATGTACTACAGTGGAAGTAACAATTGTTTCTAATAATACTGAACTAAGAATTTTTGTAAAACCCTTAACAATGTATTTGCATTAATGTCCCTCAGCCTAGGTATGCCTGTAAATACATAGGCTGTTGCTGTTTCTTTTCTGATCTGACACATGCCTTTATCATTACTCATGTATAATGGCACAGTGGTATTCTATATGGCCTTATGTATTTAATTTTTTAGGATCTCACATTAATCACCCCCTCAATTTCTTGAGGAACTTCCTCTTAATGCCTTTAATCAGATGTGCTTTTACTATAATTTTACTCTTCTTATTCCAAAATTGTTTTTTTTTTCCATTTTCTCCTTACTAATTTTCTTTTCTAAACATATATTCTTGACAAAATATGTCACTACCTATATGTCATTCTGAAACCTCTTTCATTCACTCTTCTGGTGTATAAAAATTTCCCCTTTTCTAAGACTTGGACAAATTATGAACATATTTTTCCTGACCATCATCTTTCTTCTCCAGTGTTCAGAAGATATGTAGCACACATTATAGTTTTATGTTGCAATTGGGGAAACATTGTCTTTTCTTAAATTATAAGTAATATTAAGTATCTGATGTTATATATATCTGTATGATTCTAACATGATATATTATATACATATACATATATTTTTTGGGGAAGTAATACTCTGATATTAAACCTATCTGAAGCATGTTTGGTATGCAGAAATAAATTTTTCTCCAAATGAAAATCAGATAATTTGGCTTTTATTTTAGCATTCAACCTAGCAATAAAATTTTGAATATATATTGTATTGTATAGTAGTATTATAGTAACATACTTTCTATTTAGAAAGCAGTGAAAATGTAAGGATGATAACCGTAGCATGAGATTTTTAAATTACCCTTTCATATTTACAAAAGATAAAAACATAACTGTATATGTATGAAGCACAGAGTAATTGAAAAGAATTCTACAAATTAAGGTGCATATAAACTTTATAAGCTTTATGAGATAATTATAACTGAACTTGAGGTTAAGAAAAAGTTTACTTCAAAGTATTTAAAAAAAAAGAAATAAAGAAATTGGTTTATTAATCCTCAAGGAGCCAATGTCATTAAAATCTTGTAAGGAAAGAAGGTCTTCTTATTATTAATATATCATTTAACCTAAACTTTGGATAAAAATAAGACAGAAAAATGAAAATATATTTAAACTGATGTCTTTAGCAAGATGAATTTAACAGCAACATTCTGTATCAGCTAAAGTTTATGAAGCTTCTTTTTGGTGCAGAAACTGGTAAGGATTGCAGTAATCTAATCTTGAAATAACAAAAGCATAAATGACCATTTCAAGATCTAATTAAAATAGACTAATTACAACCTAATTGAGGGTCTTTATAAGAAAGGATGGTAGATAATCTTTCCTGAAGAAATTGAATATTTTATCTTTATTTTTAATTGATGATGTTAATTATGTATTTATGGGCTTTAATGTGATGTTTTGATATATTTGCAAATTGTGAAATGATTTTAACATCAGTTAATTAACAAATATTTACAATTTTTTGTGTGTTTGATGAAAACATTTGAAATCTACTCTTTTAGTGATTCTAAAATATGCAGCACCTAATTAATATAGTATTATTAATGATAGTCCTCATCCTGAGGATTAGATCTCAAAAACATACAAGAAAATATAAAGCCGGGCGTGGTGGCGCACGCTTGTAATCCCAGCATTCGGGAGGCTGAGACCGGAGGATGTGGGTTCGAGGCCAGCCTCAGCTACCTAGTGAGGCACTCCACAACTTAGCGAGACCCGGTTTCAAAATAAAGAATAAAACATAGGGCTGGGGGTATAGCTCGGAGGTAGAATGCCCCTGAGTTCAATCTCCAGTACCACGCAAGAAAAAAAAAAGAAAATATAGGAGGCAATATTTATGATTATTTATTTTTATCAGTAATTAGAGCATTTACTACAGTAAAAAACAATTACAAAAGTATACTGTAATATAAAAGATAACTAAGAAAGAAAAGGAGAATATTGCAGCTTCAATTATTCCTGTAAGTACCCTTCCACAGATAATCATGAATACATATCATATAACCTGACTGATTAAATTACAGAAACCAGGCTGCTGTTGATTGTTACTTTCTGAGTGGAACGCAGCAGAAATACTTTAAAAGTTCAAAAATAATATTGAAGTGGTCAAATTTTAAGTAAATTTTACTTATAATAAAATTTCTAAATTGCATTTGAAAACCCAATCTTATAACACAGACTGAATACAAAACAGAATAAAAGACATTTCCATTTTGTCAAAAGGAAGAATCAAACAATGACTACAGATATGTGATTAAAGCAGAGCAATTATAATCTATGATATGATTAATATGATTTTACATGTTAGAAACTATAACCACCAAAAAAATTTAAAGACAACCTCAAAAACAATTGTGTTTCATATTGTCATTGGCAATGTTGGTGCCTAAATATAAACAAAAATTTATAATATTCTCAAATTTCAAAATTGAAAATTTCAATTGAGGCTCTCAAATTATTTTAACTACTTGATTCATTCAAATCAGTTTGTTTTATATATTTCTCCTTTCTCTGTTTTCCTAGTCACACATACACATATACATATATACCACCACCAACACACACATAATTATATAATTTGCTATCACAACCAAAAATCAGACATTAAGTTTGATATTTAAAATGTTGTTCAAGATCCATAAATCCATACTAAATAAGACAGGTGATAAATATGTAAGCAAAAAGCTAACATTCTAGTCCTTATTTAATTCTTTAGGCATATGTTCCACACTAGAGACCTGGTAGAAAGAATAAAAATCTTTATGCCTATGTCTTTTATCGATATTAATTATACAGATACACTGATATTCAGTAAAATCCTAACTGAAGCATTGACCATTATTTGATAAACTTATAAAATCAGCTCATTCTTTGAAATCAAATAGTCAAAACATGAATTACAGTATGATAAACAAAGAAGTGAATTTATTGCTAATTTTTGTCAAAATACTCAATAAATTATGGTGTAGAATATCCTAAATTTTAAATGATTGAAAAGTAGAAATGCAATCTGTCACTAAAAGGAAATCTAAAATACATCTTTCTATTCAGGAATTAATTAATTGGGAAGTAAGGATTATGAAACCATGCAAACTAGTCAAATCTTAATAGATATTTGAGGCCTCTACGTCAAAGGCATTTTAACAATTCACAAATAAACTGCTCTGTATTTCCTTCTGTGAATTTTATGGGGAAGATTTTGAGGACCAGGATATGAATTATTTTAATTTTATAGCTGTTTGAGTTTACACTAAAATGCAAAGAAAAAAAAATGAGCATAAAAATAGCCCTTTCTGAAGAAAGAAGAAGAGAAAGCTGCAGAACAGGAGGAGAAAAAAGGAAATCAGCAAAAGGCAATCAGGTCAATTCAGTAAGAACACAAGAGAGGCTTGTTAGAGTGCAGTGGTTAAAGTGATACCTCCGAATTATTGTAAGGACTATGAAAATGAACTATTACTAGTGGGAAAAAAAAAATGTGTTTTTGACCTAAACTTCAGGTCAAAGCCTCAGGGGTAAAGGTGATTATATTTTGAAATAAGAGTAGGAGACCATCAAGAATCAACCAAAAAAGCTAGAATCTTTGATGGTGTCAAAAGGAGAATGGTTTTGCCTTATTTATTCACATTATCAAAGTCTAGATTTCCTGACCCCCAGGACAGTCTCTTTCCCAGATAAACCCAGGCCTTTTTATTTTACCTTTTGTTGTTGATTTTTTAAACCTAGATATAGACCTTCAGATTTGGCATCAGAAAAATGTTTTAAACAAGCATAACCTTCTAGTCTTGGGAAACTTGCTTCTGAGAAATCAGAAAGTAACAGGAGCACAATAAATTGTCAACAATGATCTGGCTGCCATCAGCACCTTAGCATCTTGTTGATTTGGAGAAGCTTTACTGGGAACAGTTACAAACTTCAGCTCTGTCATCTGTCCACACATCTGCCCTTTGGGTCAGAGGAGAATAAAAGAGTTTCATTTTTTATTATTTCTTCTTCTTGTTCACCATCCAAATATGATGTGAGTACATTACTTGATGAAATGCAAAATAGAATTTTGCTGACATCCTTATCTAAGAAATATGACTCTACTTTCTCAGCGCTTAGAAGAAAAAAAATCAGGAGGGCAAGGATGATGGTTTTATATTTGAAATATGATTATTAAGTATCAAACAAATATATAGTCATTACAATTTTAATAAAAGGTAGCTGCTATATGGAAGAAGAAGAGAAACATTCAAATATGTTTTATTATCTTTCAGAATTTATTTCCCATTGTCTGGAGAGGAAGAGATTTGGGAGATGAAGAACATGAAGGTAAATTTGTGAGTACTATTAAGCTTATTGAAGGGGTGCTGAAGAACATGTTCATTGATGTAAATATTTTCCAAAGTTTGACCATTACCCTTTTCTCAGTGAATCTATCTGAAGGAAAATCTATCTGAAGGAAAACAAGCA
>PVLC010038331.1:0-14809 GCA_004027655.1 Graphiurus murinus | reverse complement strand
CTGTGCAAGGAGATGGGGGGGGGGGGGGAGCAGACCAAGCAACAAGCAACAGAAGTATAGTAGGAAATGAAGTTTGAAAGTAGACAAGGACCAGATCATGTAGGGCTTAGTAGTCCATGATAACGTTGGTTTAATTCCAAATATGATGGAAAGCTATTGGAAGAGACAGCATAAGTAAAAGAGACGATTTCATTGATGCTTTCAAACGATTAATTTGACTCCTGGATGGCATTACCCAGGGAATGAATGTAAATAGAAAATAGAAGATACCCAAGGCCTGAGGCCTGGAACACATTCCAATATTTAACAGCATGGAGGGAGAGGATGAACCAACAAAAGATGCAAACAGAAACTTGTGAGGCTGGATAAAAAGGTGGAGAGTCACAGAAATGCAGAGTCTGTGTCCAACAAAGCAGTTGCATGCTATTCCTTAGTGAAAAGAAACAAAACAAATGAAAAGCCCTATCTCTTCCTCAAGCAAAAAATAAATTTAATTACTATTGCACTTACTTTTTCAATAAAAACAATTGCAAAACCCATAAAGTTATTCTGTTTAAATTATACCAGCCAAATACTGAACACACAAGTATAGATAATTCACAAATTTGATCACAATAATTAGGAACTGAAAGCCACCAAGGTATAACTTATTATAAAAGAGTTTCACATCTTGCTTTTTTGGAAACAAAAATCTTTATGACAGTTTCAATACTTACTTGCTGTGGTTCTATAGAATCATGATTCTGGTGGAGCCTGACCGGGCAGGATGGTGCTATGGGTGATGCTGTACCCCTTCTCTCTCATGGCTGCTAGCCCTGGCGAGGCTTTTGAGGAGCTCTTCAGCATGGTCAGAGTTCTACTTGCAGGAGCCATGGAATGACAAGTTCACATAAGCAGTCATTCTGATTTGGAGGTGAGAAGATCGACCCGACAGAGTATCAGGAGGGCATAATTCTGGGTCTCTGATAACTATAAGTATGCATGCTAACTGTGGACTGTTAAATTCTGGATTGATAGCCGGGTGTAGTGGCACATGCTTGTAATCCCAGCATTTGGGAGGCTGAGACCAGAGGATCTGGGCTCGCAGCCAGCCTCAGCTACCTAGTGAGGCACTCCACAACTTAGGGAGACCTTGTTTCAAAATAAAAAATAAAAAATAGGGCTGGGGGTATAGCTTGGAGGTAGAATGCCACTGAGTTCAATCCCCAGTACCGAAAAAAAAAATTCTGGATTGATGAAGAATAAAAAATTGGGCTGGGGGTATAGCTCAAAGGTAGAATGTCTCTGGGTTCAATCCCCAGTACCACACACAAACATACACACACACATAAAAAAAAAGAAAGAAAGAAAAAGAAAAAAGAAAAATCGCCAATAGAAACCAACCAACTATTTCACAAAAGAGGAAATAGTTATGACCAAAACATATTAAAAGGATCAATCTTATTAGTAATCATAGAAATAAAAATTGCCACTCACAAAATAACAAAATTGAAGTGTAAAATATCAAGTGTTAGTTATGGTATGGTGTAATGAAAACTCATACCCTGCCTGTGGGAATGTAAGTTTTTATAATTTTTTTTGTTGTTGTTGTTGGCATTGGTATGATATCTAAAAAAGCATGCCTAATCAGTTTTTTTTTTCGGTACTGGGAATTGAACCCAGGGGCATTCTACCTCCAAGATACACCCCCAATCCTATTTTTTTATTCTTTATTTTGAGATAGAGTCTCACTAAGTTGCAGAGTGCCTCACTAGGTAGCTGAGGCTGTCCACGAACTCGGATCCTCCAGTCTCAGCCTCCCAAATGCTGGGATTACAATCGTGCACCACCACGCCTGGCTCCTAATCAGTTTAGAAAACAATGATTTATAGATTCCTATGAAACCAAGGAATGATAGTGAGGATCAATAAGTCAGAAAGATGGTAAGTATTTTAGTAAATATAATATTTGAATTCATGATTTAGGAGACAGAAAAGTTTGTGTGATGAAAAAGTATGAGGTGTACTCTTGCAAGTGGTTTGATAAAGTGGAGAGGAAGCATTCTTTGCCTATATAACAAGGTTTATCAGTGCAGGTTCATTTAGGAAAGAGCAACCACATGATAATTTAACATGAAAAGTTTAACCTAAAGAATTATGGGTAACAGGGGACTGGGGTGTTGAGGGATCGACTACTAAGAAGTAAAAGGAACTCTGTATAGTTTTCCTTATAGAGGTCTTTAACCTCCTTGGTTAGGTTTATCCCTAAGTATTTTATTTTACGGGGTGCTATTGTGAGTGGAATTGCTTTCTGGATTTCTTTTTCGGTTGATCTTTGGTTGGCATATAGAAAAGCTTCTGTTTTTTTAAGATTGATTTTGTATCCAGACACTTTGCTGAATTTGTTGATCAGTTCTATAAGTTTTTTGGTTGAGTTTGTTGGGTCTTCTAAGTATAGTATCATGTCATCTGCAAAAAGGGATAGCTTTAGTTCTTCTTTCCCTATTTTTACCCCTTTGATTTCCTTCTCTTGCCTTATTGCTCTGGCTAGAGTCTCAAGTACTATATTAAACAGAAGACGTGATAATGGACATCCTTGTCTTGTTCATGTTTTTAGTGGGAACTCTTGCAGTTTATCTCCATTTAACATGATATTGGCTGTGGGCCTATTGTATAAAAAGGAAAAGAAATAAATTGATGCAGACCTTAGAAGATGGAAGGATCTACCATGCTCTTGGATAGGCAGAATAAATATCATCAAAATGGCCATCCTCACAAAACTGATATAAAATTCAATGAAATTACCAAGGGCACTCCTCACAGACATAGAAAAACCAGTCCTTAAATTCATCTGGAAAAACAAAAAGCCCAGGATAGTCAAAGTAGTTCTTAGCAATAAAAACCATGCAGGAGGTATCACAATACCTGACTTCAAACTCTACTACAAAGCCACAGTAATAAAAACAGCATGGTACTGGCACAAAAAGAGACACATAGACCAATGGAGCAGAATAGAAGATCCAGAAACAGATCCACGTGCTTACAGTCAACTGATTTTTGACAAAGGAGCCAAAAATATACAGTGGAAAAAAGATAGCCTCTTTAACAAATGGTGCTGGCAAAACTGGTTAACCATATGCAGGAAAATGGAAATAAACCCCACTTTCTCACCCTGCACAAGAGTCAACTCAAGGTGGATCAAAGACCTGGAAGTTAGGCTGGAGATCTTGCAGCTACTTGAAGAGGGCCTAGGACCAACACTTCAACACATAGGCACAGGTAAAAACTTTCTCAACAAGACCCCAAAAGCACAAGCAGCTCAAAGGAAGATCAATACATGGGATTGCATTAAACTGAAGAGCTTCTGCACAGCAAAGGAAACTATCAAGAACCTCAACAGAGAGCCCACAGAGTGGGAGAAAATATTTGCCAGCTACTCTTCTGATAGAGGACTAATATCTAGAATATATAGAGAACACAAGAAACTCACAGCTAAGAAGACAAATAACCCAATCAAAAAATGGGAAAAGGATCTAAATAGATGCTTCACAAAAGAAGAAATACAAACGGTCAATAAATGTATGAGGAAATGTTCCACATCATTAGCAATCAGAGAGATGCAAATCAAAACTACCTTGAGATTTCACCTAACTCCAATCAGAATGGCAACCATCAAGAACACAAACAACAACAAATGCTGGTGAGGGTGTGGAGAAGTGGGAATCCTAATACATTGTTGGTGTGATTGCCAATTAGTGCAACCACTTTGGAAAACAGTATGGAGGATCCTCAGACGAAGGGGAATGATCCTACCATAGGATCCAGCAATACCTCTCCTGGGCATCTACCCAAAAGAACGGAAACCAAACTATCATGTGTATCTATGTTTATAGCTGCACAGTTTACAATTGCCAAACTATGGAACCAGCCAAGATGTCCATCAACAGATGAATGGATTAGAAAACTATGGGATATATACACAATGGAATTTTACTCTGCCATAAAGAAGAACAAAATCATGTTATATGCAAGGAAATGGAAGGAACTGGAAAACATTATGTTAAGTGAGATTAGTCAGTCACAAAAAGTTAAAAATTGAATGTTCTCTCTAATATGTGGAAGCTAGGGAGAAAATGGGACATAAGCGGGACTCCAGATGAAGAAGGAGAATCCTTAGGTGAACAAAGAATTTGACTTAATGGAAGGTGAAGGGGGTAGGGAGGACACCCTAATGAGCATGACGTACTTTCTATGAACACATCTAAGTCAATCAGTAACCTGACCTTGAGAAAGACGGAGGAGGGAGTGGGGCAGGGATTGGGGAAGGGTTAAATGAGAAATGTGTGCATGGATGTCTTTACCTATACTAGCTTGTACCTAACAAAGATGTGTGATTACAATTCACCAAATAAGGGAAAGATGAAAAAAAAAAAACAGATTTGTTAAAGTTACACCAGGAGATTTTTGATCTACGTAATGTGGAGCCCATTTCTATTATTGTGACAGAAACAGCTAAGACATTTGTAGATGGGCTTCAAGCCTCGGTCACCACCTGGCCCTCATTTACCTCCTTGCTGGGAGGAGTTATCGTAGCAACAGCAATAGTCATTCTAGGCTTATGCATTCTACCACTCGTTGTACGCCTTGTGATCAATGCCTATGTTAGTATACGAGCAGATTTACATGGAATAAAACTGCAAGCACTGCCTCGCACAGGGCCTGGTAGTCAATGATGGGTTCGATTTTTTCAGGGCAATATCAACCTAAGACAGGGCTCGTTGAATGACTCATCGAGACCCCATGACGGGTAAGATTAAGCACCTGATAGGAAACGACCTAAGACAGGCACAGTCCTTCATGCATTTTAAAATTATAACGGGGGAGTTGTGGGAGCCCAGATGGGCCCTTTCCCCCCTGGCAGTTGCTATCTGCATATATGAGCAATTATACTGTCTCTTATGCTATGGCTACATTGATGTCTCGAAGTCTGGAGATTGCCCCTAGGATGTGTAGATGAAAGACCCTCCTACTTCTTGGAAAGTAAATATATGACCCTAAAGGAGTATGGTTTTATGACTCTAGAAAGTTTGCTTTGCCAGGCTATGTTAAGAATGTGGGTTATACATGTAAAACAAAGAAGTGGCACTATTTGTGATCTGACAATGATTGATATGTCATAAATATCTATGTAACCCTGTTGTATGCAAGAAATGTATAAAAATTCCATGCTGAAAAATAAAATTTAAAAAAATTGTATATCTTAAATATGTGCAAGCTGGGTGTGGTGACACACATCTGTAATCCCAGTACTTGGGAGGCTGAGGCAGGAGGATCATCACAGGTTCAAGACCAGCCTCAGCAAAATATTGAGATTCTCAACAACGTAGCAAGATCGCATTTCAAAATAAAAAATTAAAGGGGCTAGGATGTAGCTTGGAGGTAGAATACCGCTGGATTCAATCACCAGTGCTGCCACCACCACAACCACTACCACTACTACCACACACACACAATACACACAGACATAAATACATTATGTATAGTTTATTATGTATCAATTATATCTTAATGAAGTTATAAAAGTCATCAGCAAAGAAAAATGTTTGACTTATGTCATTAAAAGAAACAAACAAGCTGGGCATGGTGGCACACACTTGTAATCCCAGTATTCGGGAGGCTGAGACAGGAGGATCACAGGTTCGCAGCCAGCCTCAGCAAGTAGTTAGGCCTTCTACAACTTAGTGAGACTCTGTTTCAAAATAAAGAATTAAAAAATAGGGCTGGGACTGTAGCTCAGAGATAGATTGCCCCTGGATTCAATCTCCAGTTCTGCTAAGAAAGAAAGAAAGGAAGGAAGGAAGGAAGGAAGGAAGGAAGGAAGGAAGGGAGGGAGGGAGGGAGGGAGGGAGGGGAGAGAGAGAGAGAGAGAGAGAGAGAGAGAGAGAGAGAGAGAGAGAGAGAGAGAAAGAAAGAAAAAGAAAGAAAGAAAGAAAGAAAGAAAGAAAGAAAGAAAGAAAAAGAAGGGCGTGGTGGAGCACACATGTAATTCCAGTACTTGGGAGGCTGAGACTGGAGGATCCAGATTCGAGGCCAGCCTCAGCTACTTAGTGAGGTCCTCTGCAAATTAGTAAGACCCTGTTTCAAATAAAGAATAAAAAATAGGGCCGGGCGTGGTGGCGCACGCTTGTAATCCCAGCATTCGGGAGGCCGAGACCGGAGGATCCGGGTTCGCGGCCAGCCTCAGCTACTTAGTGAGGCATTCCGCAACTTAGTGAGACCCGGTTTCAAAATAAAGAATAATAAATAGGGCTGGGGGTGTAGCTCAGAGGTAGAATGCCCCTGAGTTCAATCCCCAGTACCACACACACACAAAAAAAGAATAAAAAATAGGGCTAGGCTTATAGCTCAGAGGTAGAATGCTCCTGGGTTCAACCCCCAGTACCGCAAAATAAAGAAATAAAGAAATAAGTAAACAAAAATACTTGTTATAATCAGGCAGTATCTATACCAGGGGCACCATCTGAGTACATTGATTCATTCATTCAGCACTTCTGAACATCAATAGTGTGTACTAGACACTGCTGAGAACACAGTGTTAAACAGCCTAGAGGAGACGCTAGGAAGCTTACATTTTTGCAGAAGAGACAGATCAACAAATAATAATAGCGTTACAGAACAGGAAGGGGAAGTTTTGAAAATGTTCAGCAGGATTATCTAAGCTGATCATTTGGTAGTGGATGCCCAAAACCATTGAAAACGATCTGAGGCTTACCAGGAAGGAGTTATGATTGAGTGGATGCCTCCCAGGAATGAGGAGGGGCAGTGATGGTGAATGCCATGCGTCTTCCAAGATAGGGCTAGCCTATGAAAATTGGCCCTATATGACTTTCTCAGTAGTGTGACTATTTTAACTGGTTCTGAAAATAGTTGAGAATAATAGAGATCTCTTGTTACGGATTCGTTTTATTTTTCAGAACAGCATTTTAAATGCAAAGTCTTTCTTGTTGAGGAAACATGAAGTAGTATCTCAAATGTTTTCTTTTTAAGTGTATTTTCCCCACTCATATGATTGTGTCTGAGTCCTCACTAAGAGTACTGCAGCTGGATTGTGTACTGGAACCAGGTCCAGAAAAAGAATTTCTAAAGAATGCAAGTAAACAGGATGTCAGATGTTATCCTTAGCCTATTTCCCTAAACATAGCTTTTTGGCTGTGAAGTAAAATGCCATTCTTCTAGCTTCTGCTTATACACAGTGATGGCTGACAGCAGGCACAGTCTTTGTTTGCTTGGCATGTTGTCACCATGCAACTCAATATGTTTTGTAAGGAATGAGCATGACACAGAGCAACTCTGTGAGATAGTGCTGGGACATCCGGTCATTTCTGGGAGGAATTTTTTCAGCCTACCTAACTCACAGCATGGTTGTGCGAGCACAGCTCCCAGCAAGGCTTAGCTTTGTCTGACCCAAGAGCCAGTTGGCATCTCCCTCCTAACAGAAGCCAGATTTTCGCTGGGGCTAGACTATTTATTGACAGTGTTTTCCCAGACTGGCCCATGGGTGTCTCATTTCCAAGGTCCCCTGAAGTGCTGGCTCACCTCTGTTTTCCACAAGCACTTGCTTCCTTTGCTCTCTCCAAAGCATCTTCTCATTTTCTTTCCTTATAGCTTTTTGCACTGTCTGTTGTGTGTGTGTACATGTCTGTGTGTGTGTGTGTGTGTGTGTGTGTGTGCGCGCGCGCATGCGCGCATGTGTGTGTGCGTGCCTGTGTATTTCTTCTTCCTTTTTTAAAAATCCTAATGAATTTGTTTTGCAGCTTCTGAAAAAGAAAGTCAGTTCTCTCCAGGATTCTTACATGAATTTTATCTGTTTCCACATCTTTGAGTGTGATCTGTGGGTTTGAAATCCCACGGTTTGAGTGGGTTCCATGGTTGTCTAAGAAAAGTTGCCTTAAACTTTTGCTCTGCGAGCACCAGAAGAGAACTCATAAAAAGGAAGACAACAGCAGATGCAATCACGGATGTGGCTTAGTCCTTGCAGCTGCCCCAGAAAGCTGTTTGGAGCACACCATCCGCAGTAATGAATCCAGAAGAGCGAGTCGTGACATGGCTTATATCTTTGGGAGTTTTAGATTCCCCCAAAAAGACTATCTGTGATCCGGAGGAGTTCTTAAAGTTCTCGCTGAAAAATGGGGTAGTGCTGTGTAAACTGATCAACAGACTTAGGCCTGGCTCCGTGGAAAAGGTAAGGTCAATTTGCAGTATCTTTGGGATTGCTCACTACCAGCAAGCAGCAATAATGTAACTCTTGATATTTTCTATTGTCTAGGACATAGGAATCTTGAACTTCAATATCTTTCTAAGCTGGGTGTGGTGGTGCATGCCAGTAATCCAAGTATTTGGGAGGCTGGGACAGAAGGATTGCAAGTTTGAGGCCAATGCTGGCACCTTTGTGAGACCCTGTTTCAAAATAAAATAGGGCTGGGGTATAGATCAGAAGTAGAACACACCTGGGTCCAATCCCTGGTACCAAAGACTGTATGTGTGTGTGTGTGTGTGTGTGTGTGTGTGTGTGTGTGTGTGTAGGTTAGGCATTTCTTTCTTACTGTTTTTGTAGTTTGAAAATGTCAGAAAATGAAGTGCTATCCTTTAGTAACTGGCCCCCAAATGTTAGCACAGTAAATATTTGTTACACCATTGGCAATAGGGGACAGGAGAATACCCATATCATATGTCCCCTGTGGACTGGGGACATGTTTTGAATTTGGAGCACATATGAGACTTTTGAATAATGAAACGACTTAGATCTTGATGATGCTCATTGACAACTTGCCTAAAAACTGATGTAGATTCTGTTTTCAAAAAATATTAATTGAAGAAGGGACTATTTAGCAATTAGGAGAAAGAATACAAAATGTCACCTAAGGTTTGTGAAAACAAGATAATCCAAATACATGTTTTGAATTAAATGTGCATTCAAAGTGAAACTAACCTGACTCTATTGAAAAAAAGTCCAAGATTTTTGATGTTGGGAATCCATGATTAAGACAATGGATAATTTCTAAAGTAAGCACTTTAAGTAAGCTTAAAGGGAGAATCCTGTAATTCTTTTATGACCATGAGCATAGCTCTTTTACTTTCTTGAACTAATTTGTATTTTTATTGAGCAAGTAGATTTACTTAGCATTTCTTTTTATTTTTGTGGTACTGAGAATTGAACCCAGGGGCATTCTGCCTGCAAGCTACAACTATACCCCTCATTTTAATTTTTTGTTTTGAAACAGGGTCTTGCTAGGTTGCTGAGTCTCACTAGGTTGCTGAGGCTGTCCTCACACCTGAGTCCTCCTGTCTCAGCCTCCCAAGTACTGGGATTACAGGCATGTGCTACCATGCCCAGTTTATTTACTTCTTAAATTTGAGACACACTGATAAAGTTGTGATAAAATGTACAGAAATGTGATCAAATATAAAGAACAACCAAAGGGAACTATAATTTCAATAAGTTATTATGGGAAGGGGAATGGGGGTGGGTAGGAAGTATTGCTTTCTGGCTTGAAAGTGAGAACTGAACTAAAAAGAAAATTGGGTCTCTAAATTTGCTATCACCACTCTTGGGCTGAAGGCCTGAGAAAATGCTTGCAAGGAGAAATGCCTTAGTGACATTTGAAACAAAAACCGACCGTTTTGACTTTTGCATCACTTCCTTTGGTGGTTATTTCTCTTCCTGGATTGACAGCAGGTTGCCCTCAGCCTTATTTAGTTATCAGCAAATGATAAATATGGTTTGCTGGGAGTGGGATGACAATCTCCAAGTGACATTTGACTATGTTTCTCTAGTATTATATGGAGCCCCAAACTGAAGTCCACTGCATCAAAAACATCAATGACTTCCTGAAAGGATGTGTACCCCTTCAAGTGGAGGTAAGCTCTCCCCAGCTTGCCTTTCTTATTGTCATTATGTATTTTTTGCTCTGTTAATAAAGATTAGTAGGAGCCGGGCGTGGTGGGGCATGCTTGTAATCCGAGCATTCGGGAGGCTGAGACCGGAGGATCCGGGTTCGCGGCCAGCCTCAGCTACCTAGTGAGGCACTCCGCAACTTAGTGAGAACCTGTTTCAAAATAAAGAATGAAAAATAGGGCTGGGGGTATAGCTCGGAGGTAGAATGCCCCTGAGTTCAATCCCCAGTACCGAAACCCCCCCCCAAAAACCAATAAAGATTAGTAGTAAACATTCTTGGTTGATTTTCATTGCCAATGGACCCTGAATTAAGCAGAGATAGGACATTACAGAAACTAGAGTTGAGACTGGTAGTCCCAGTGGCAGATTGCTAGCATTGATCTTTTTCAAAAATCAATTCCAATCAAAACAACATCAATAAAAATGATGCCTTTTATAAGTATTTTATTTTGCAGTACTGAGGCTCAAACCCAAAGCCACACATATGGTAGGCAAACACACTACTGAGCTACATTTCCAGTCCTAAATCTTGACTTTATTTATTTATTTGTTTGTTTGTTTATTTATTTATTTATTGTCTCGAGAATTGAACCCAGGGGCATTCTACTTCTGAGCTACACCTCCAGCCTTCTTTTTTTGTGTGTGGTACTAAGGATTCAACCCAGAGGCAGTCTACTTCCAAGCTATAACCACAGCCCTATTTTATTATTTTAGTTTTAAATTTTTTTTATTATTTTATTTTGAAACATGGTCTTACTAAGTTGCGGAGGCTGGCTGAGAACCTGCAATCCTCCTGTCTCTGCCTCCCAAGTATTGGGATTGAAGGTGTGAGCCACCACGCCTGGCCTCCCATCCCTATTTTATGTTTTATTTTGAAACAGGGCCTCACTATGTTGCTGAGGCTCACCTCAAGCCTGCGATCCTCCTGTCTCAGCCTCCCAAGTACTGGGATTATAGGTGTGTACCATCATGTCCAGAAAATTGTGTCTTTTAAATATATCATCCTAGCCCTGGAAACAGACGTCCAGGGACAGAGCTTGTGTGGATGTGAGAGCAAGTTCCTAGTGACAGAGTTCTTGTGGGAACCAAAAGTGGATCACTGGCTGCTGCAGAGGGTCACTGTAATCTCCTTGAGTTAGAAAGAGAGGAAAGGCCATTGTTACACTTTCCCATTAACACCTCAGAATACAGACCTTGAAAAATTGAGAAAGCCTGGCTCTGAGGTAGAAATTGCATATTCAACTATGATTGTTTATTTTATATGGATCCCTACAGTGTTTATAGGTGGTGTTACCAGAAAGGAAAAGATACATCTGCCTGTGTATCAAGTTGCTTAATTCTTCTGTCCCTCTTTGTTTCATCTGTAAAATGGACACATTGAGTAGCTATCTTTGTCTAAATGATCAAATGAGATACTTCGCATAATAATTTAGGGCTAAGGACACCAATCTCATAAAATCTATGAAATGATTTATGTAGTGTCCTCAGCACAGGGTCAGGGACAGAAGTGCCCTGTATTAGTAGACAAGGATTAACAGTGTCATCTGTGGACAAGTAGTAATGGTTTAAACATGCACTCTGGGGTTAGACTTCTTGGATTTAAACCTCAGTTCTTGCTTACTAGTGGCTTTGTGACCTCAGGCATATTACTTAATTATGCCTCTATATGCCTTGATATCCCTACCCGTAAAATGGGAATAATGGTGGCATCTATCTCATAGTATTGGTATGAAATTTCAATGAATTCATATACATAAAGTCCTCAGAAGAGTGCCTAGAGCATAGTGAGTATTTTTCAAGTTGTAGTTGTTCTTATTATTTGCAGTACTAGAATCTTTGTGTGTGTGTGTGTGTGTGTGTGTGTGTGTGTGTGTGTGTGTGTGTGGCACTGGGATTGAACCCAGGGGCATTCTACCTCTGAGCTACACTCCCAGCCCTATTTTTCTTTTTTATTTTGAAACAGTCTTTCTAGGTTAACGAAGAGTCCTGCTAACCTGGGATCCTCCTGTCTCTGTCTCGCAAGTCCTGGGATTACAAGTGTGCACCACCACACCCAGCAGTACTAGAATCTTTGCCCCCAGATAAACTTTGCTTCCTTCATAGTTTTTCTCAAAGAAGCTTTAGCATCAAGCTACACTTGTCTTAATATCTTAATCCAATTTTCTCTATTGCCAAATTTAAGAGTGCTCTCTCTCTCTCTCTCTCTCTCTCTCTCTCTCTCTCTCTCTCTCTCTCTCTCTGTGTGTGTGTGTGTGTTTGTCTTTTAAGGTAGACCACTTGATAGTGCTTATAGAATAATGTCTACTATGGAACAGATCATGGTATTTTCTTTTTGAATTTTCAAACCAAAACATGGTGAAGTTGCCAATGATTTCTGTGTGCTAAAGCTGCCAGAAGGTATACTGAGCTTCTCTGCAGTTCTAAGAATACTAGATGATACAGAAATACCTCTTGGATCTGTCATTGTTGGGGATTTCTCTGATAACTAATGCTTACTCCTTTAAGCACAAATGCTTGACATATTTTTATCCACTTTGGGTAGAAATCTTTATAAAAGGTATATCATAATTTTTTTTTGTTTTTTTTTTAAGGATCAGGCATATTTTTAATCTTTTTCTGGTAATTCAGGTTGACCTGAACATCATATGAGCATTGTAATAAGGCGATATCTGGTATTGTGGTTAATCCCATGCCTTCTCTGTTTTGATAGATCTGAGTTAGAGTCCTACCTCAGTCAGTTACTGACAGCATAACCCTGAGAAAAGTTCATTGAACTAAACTGTTGATTGTTATTCCATTACTAGGTATTCTTTTACTATTGGGTGCACAATTATTCCTGTAAGGGATATATAGGAACCATACTGAGGCACTCCTAGGACCCTGAGCGAAAACTCATAAAATCTGTAAACACAGAATAAGACTGAAAGTTGAGCTGGGGACCACCATGAAGCCATGTTGACTATGCAATCTCAAGCTTCTAGGTAGCTAGGAAACATCTATACACAAACATTTGCAAATGCCACTAGATAGTGTATCTCTTAGGCCTATAGTGCCTAGGACAATGTGTGGCATAGGATATGCCTAATGGATTTTTGTTGACTCTATAAAATTGTAAATGTATGGAAAGCAAGTGGAGCAGGGCTTAACTATTATCACATTTCTATTTATCTAAAGAAAGAATGCTGCCTTGAAATGGTCAGTTTGAAAATGCAGAAAAATGGAGTTATAGACATAGCACTACACTGACAAATTGAGTACCAGGCTCTGGGACACTGAGACCATATTAAAGAGTGGCCTTCTTCTGGTCCTCTGGGTAGTCAGTCGGCTTCTCCAAGTGACCTTTGTCTTCGTGTGCTGCAGTGTCTTAGGGTCTCTAGAGGATCACACAGCCAGTGATTGTTGAGGGAAGTCAGCTGAGACACCTGGAGAATGAAGTGTTCTCTGAAGAACCTCCCAACTTTGACAATGTCCTCTGAAACACAAAAGTTTAAAACATTTTTTTTTTGTGGTACTGGGGACTGAACCCAGGGGCATTCTATCTCCAAACTACACCCCCAGTCCTATTTTTATTCTTTATTTGAAACAGGTTCTCACTAAATTGCAGAGGGCCTCACTAAGTAGCTGAGGCTGGCTGCAAACCCAGATCCTCCAGTCTCAGCCTCCCAAGTACTGGGATTACAAGCGTGTGCCCCTACTAGTTTAAAACACTTTAATGAAGTAAAAATCAACATTTTTTTGTGTGGTACTGAGAATGGATCCCAGGGACATTCTACCTCCCAACTACATCCCCAGCCCAATTTTCTTCTTTGTATTTTGAAATAGGGTCTCACTAAGTTGTGGAGGGCCTCACTAAGTTGCTGAGGCTGGCTGTGAACCTGCGATCCTCCTGTCTCAGCCTCTCAAGTACTGGGATTATAAGCATGCACCACCACACCTGGTTTATTTTTTTGTTTTGCTGTTTGTATTTTTGGTATCATCTAAGAAGCCCTTGCCTACACAAAGGTCATGAAGATGTGCTCTTATTTTTATTTCTAAGAGCCTTATAACTTTAGCTCTTACGTTAGGGTTCTTGATCCATTTTGAGTTAATTTTTGTATATGGTAGGAGGTAAGGGCCCAAATTCTTTCTTTTGCATGTGCACATACATTTTTTAGCATGATTTATTGAAAAGACTATTCATTATACCTTCGAATTGATTGATGTGGCTTTGTAGTAAAATTTAAAACCAGAAGGTGTGAGTCCTCCAGTCATGTTCTTCATTTTCAAAATCATTTTGGCTATTCTGGATCCTTTGTGTGTTCATGTGAACTTTAGGATCAGCTTGTCCATTTCTGCCAAAATGCCAGCTGAGATTGTGATAGGGATAATGTTCTATCTCTCAATCACCTTAGGGAATGTTGTCATCTTAATACCATTGTTTTTTTTGTTTTTTTGTTTTTTTTTCTTTTCTTTTCATGTAGTACTGGGGATGGAACCCAGGGGCATTCTATCTCTGAGTTACACTCCCAGCCCTATTTTATCCTTTTATTTGAAACAGGGTATCACTAAGTTGTGGAGGGCCTCACTAAGTTCCTGAGGCTGGCCTTGAACAAGTATCATTGTCTTTTAATCTATAAATATGGGGTATCTTCCCATTTATTTAAGTCTTTAGTTTCATTCAACAATGTTTTGTAGTTCTCAAAATACATGTCTTATATGTCCTTGGTTCAATTAAACCCAAAGTATTTTATTCACCTTGATGGAAAACAAATGTAATTGCTTTCTTAATTGTATATTTGGATTGTTCATTGCAAGTGTATAGAAGTATAATTGATTTTTATATTTATTTTCAACTTATTCATTAAATCTAATACTTTTTTTTTTTTTTTTTTTTTTT
>PVLC010038330.1:0-14782 GCA_004027655.1 Graphiurus murinus | reverse complement strand
AAATTCTGCAAATTACCAAAGGATTGGCCTCCTAGGTGGGTTCAAATACTGACTGTTAAATAAGAACTGTGACTTTGACTTTGATTATTATGGAAAAGGATAAGATCTTTTATTATTCATTCCTAATTTATTACTCAGTTTAATTATCCTTTGAGGCACTCTTCTAGATTTAAAGAAAATACTATGGTGACAACTGTCTGTTAAATAAAAATTACATTCTAAAGCACATTTAGATTCTTCACCCATTTTTATTAGAAGTTTTAAAAATTCTTTAGAATGAATATGTACTTCCAGCTGGGCATGGTGGCGCATTCTTGTAATCCCAGTACTTGGAAGACTGAGACTGGAGGATCTGGGTTCTCGGCCAGCCTCAGCAACTTAGTGAGACTCTGTTTCAAAATAAAGAATAAAAAGTAGAACTGAGGGTGTAGCTTGGAGGTAGAATGCCCCTGGGTTCAATCCCCAGTACCACAAAAAAAAAAAAAAAAGAATGAATACATACTTCCTATCTATGAATGTAGTTTTCAACTTCGCGAAGTTGGACTTTTTCGTCTTTCAAGACCCACCTCTGAGCCGGGCGTGGGGGCGCACGCTTGTAATCCCAGCATTCGGGAGGCTGAGACCGGAGGATCCGGGTTCGCGGCCAGCCTCAGCTAACTAGTGAGGCACTCTGCAGCTCAGTGAGACTCGGTTTCAAAATAAAGAATAAAAAATAGGGCTGGGGGTATAGCTCGGAGGTAGAATGCCCCTGAGTTCAATCCCCAGTACCCCCCCCCAAAAAAAAAGACCCACCTCTGGATTAAATGTCAATCTCTCTCCTTAAGGAAATAAATCGTGGATGCTTTCTTTTTTATGAGGCAATAGCTGCAGCCTCTACTAAATAAGCTTAGTGGCTGAGGTATTTATAGGAAATAAACTCAAGGCTAAAAAGCTAAAGCATCTTTTAGCCTAGGATACGATTTTAATTGAGCATTTTCAGGAGAGCACCCTCAGGTTAACACTATTATATGGAACTCACAGGTCTCTCCATCTTTCCATTTTTTCTTGAGATCCTCTTTACTGACTCCACATTTCTGGAAGATGGTCCTAAGAATTCTGTAATAAATTTCTCATTTGCTCCATAACAAATGCTTTACTTTTCAATTGGCAGTCCTTAATCCCCTGTAGAACCCACTACTGAAGAAGTAATCACGTAGCACTTAAAAATCAAAAGGAAGGGGCTTGGACATACTCTTTCTCTTCTACAAAGAGCATGTGAAAACCATTTATTAGAGCCCATGATGTAGAATCATTTAAAAACTATTGTCAGATGATAAGAAAACAAGTATATGATTTTAAAACAGCTTCACACTTGCTCCTTTGGGGAAATTTGGTTTGGCTGTTTGCTACCTTAGCTTATTACGGTTCTGAAATCCAGTTGTTACCTATAAAAATAAAACGGGTTCTCTGCTTATTTATTGCTACATCATGAGAAAGAGCTGAACACATTTTTACCAGATTTGTAGAATGTGTTTGGTATGATCAGATGTATTTTTAAAAACGTAGGTCACAAGGACACACACACACAATGTCTTTTGAAAAGTCATTGGGATGCACTTTAAGGGACAAGGAAGCTTCCTCCAAAACAACTTCAGGCTTTCAGATCTCAGGGATGGTCCAATCAGATGTATAAGCACAGTTCATGTGTGTCCAGCATAAGGGACAGCAGTGATTATGTATGACAAGGGACAGTGATTCTCCAGGGAAATACTAGGTTGGCCTGACTCCGGCTGCAAATGTTTCAATGCTTAATAGTTTAACACACAAATCTATAACCAATTGTAGTATGTTATTAGAAAAGGATATAATTTCGGGCGTTTTTTGTTTTTAATATTATAAGCATTCCTCAAATGGAGAATGTAAACAATAAAAACTAATTCATTTTATGATACACTTTCATTGAAGCAGAAATCTATTTATCTATGAAGTAAACTGTTCTAAACACAATAAAGGAAGCTTTGGGTAATTACATGAATTCATTTATACCCTGTGACAGATGCTGACAATGTCCCTCCCGTGGGCCCAACCTGAAGGTCACCTGTAACTTCAGTGGAAAGTTCTCAAACACAGGGCCTCCTTCCAGAAGCACCTGTGTCTCTGTGCTGTAGGCCAGAGTGCCAGAGAATGAGCATTTCTAGAACAGTGACAAGAACTGGTAAATAAGTATGCCAACATTCTTGCTTCTGGCTGGGTCAGTTCTGCGGCACACTCCACAGTCTCTTAGAGGATTCCCAGGGGACTGAGCCACACAGTAGTGAATTCATTAATACACCCTTTATCGGCTGTTCCTATCTGCCTCCTTCTTCATACCCTCACTGTGCTTCCAGAATCACCTCCCACATGAGCTTAAACTATCCAAAATTTTGTCTCAAATTTACTTTGGGGGAATCCAAATTAAGATAAATTTAAAGCAGAGACGATTTCTTATCATGGTTGTACTTTTTTTCTTTTCTTTTTTTATATCAAGTTTGGTAGTTAAAATCATGAGCTCTTATGAGCCACGGTGGCACATGCTTGTGATCCCAGTACTTGGGAGGCTGAAAAAGGAGGGTTGTAGGTTCAAGGCTAGCCTCAGCAACTTAGTGAAACCCTCAGCAACTTAGGGAGAACCTGTTACAAAATTTTAAAAATGTAAAAAGGGCTGGGAATGTAGCTTGGAGGTAGAATGCCCGTGGGTTCAATCCCTAGTACACACACACACACACACACACACACACACATACACACACACACACACACACACACACACAAATCATGAGCTCTTGCATCAAGCAGGTCTAGGTTTAAATCCTGGCTTCTCTTCTAATTAAGTGTGTAACTTGGGGCAAGTGGCTTTACTTTTCTGAGCGTCAGTCTTCTGTGTCTGTAAAGTGGAGATAATAACAGCACTTACCTAAAGTTGCTGCCTCATGTCTATTAAATTAAGTAATATACGTAGTCCTGTGCCTAATGCACACAGTAAATGCTTAAATGTTAGCTGGGGTCACTTTGTTTTGTTCTAAATTATTTTTAATAAGTCTAAATTCACCTAAAATATTTGGGCTTTAGATGGGCTCACAGGGTAGGTGACTACTCACAGAGAAGGATATATCAAGGAAAATCTGGAAGAACCTTTTTTGGCAGCAACCTACTTTCCTACATCTTGCCGTTCACTGTCTCAGTGGTGAGAGAGAAAACAAGCTCTTGCCCTCTGCACATATAAGCCACACCATTCTCATGGAGCCTTCTCCATCCACTCCAGCCAAGTGGGCTTTCCTTTCAATGATGATAGGTAACACTTACTATCTATACTACACGTTTTAACACAACCATATGCAAGATCTTTGTGAGGTTTAATTTTGTGTCAACCTGAGTAGGCTTGGGTAGCCAGATATGTGGGTAAATATTCTAGATGTTTCTGTTCAGTTATTTTTAGACAATACTAACACTTAAATCTGCAGACTTTGGGCAAAGCAAGATTACCCTCCATAATGTGGGTGGGCCTCACCAATCAGTCGGTCAATTGGAGGCCTTAGGTTAAAAAAAAAAGGACTTCCTTGTGGATGAGAAGGAATTCTGCCAAGAGACTGTCTGTGGTCTCCAGACCACCAGCCTACTCTACAGACTGTGCCGTTAACAGGCCTCCACAATTGCATGAGCCAATTTTTTAAAATCTCTCTTTCTCTCTCATGTACACACAGACACACACACACACACACACACACACACATACACACACACACACACACTTTATTGATTCTGTTTCTTTGAAGAACCCTGACTGATAAAGTCTTCATACATTTTTATGCAATACTCAAGGTTTATTGTTTTAGGAAATGGTGTGATAGAAATAATCTTTGAATGGCATCTAAGAACATATTTACTAGCCAGGTGAGGGGGTGCATGCCTGTAATCCCAGTACTTCAGAGGCTGGGGGATCATAGGTCCAAGGCTACCCTCAACAGTTTAGTGAGACCCTATTTCAAAATAAAAAATAAAAATGGCTGGGGTGCAGTTTGGAGGTCCATATCCCTAGGTTCAATTCCCAGAACAACAAAAGAATACATTTACTAATATTTGACACTATTTATCTTAATATAATAAAAATATTTAAAATAATGATATTGCATAGCAACTTCAGACCTTTGTTGGAAGTAAACATTTCAGGGTCAAGAAGGCTAATTATATCAGCAATAAAAACAACATTCATTGTTTATGTTTAAAAACATACAGCCTCTGGATATTTAATAAATAAAATGAATAATATACAAAACAAAACCTGGAAGTGAGGGACAATTGCGGACACTAATAGAACCTCTGCTCAGGCAGGACTTCTTTGGGTGCTCTGTCCTCCCTACTGTAGAAAATGAGTAAGAAACTCAGGCCTAAAAGATAACATAATGGGCAGTGCCTTAATTAGAACTTGGGCTTCAGTGTTCTTTGAACCTGAGCAGAGCACTGCCCTATACAGAAGGTGGCACCCAAGGACCGCCCAGGGCAGTGTGGGAGCCCTGGCACTTGCCACTTGTGTTCATAGCAGAGACCCCAGCTGGGTTCTTTCAGCTGCAGCCACCTCCACCATGCCGATTCCAGTGTGCTCAATGCCCTTAGGCACCTGCCCCAATGTTCCTAAGTTTCCCTACTGCTCTGGATTTTTGGTGTCCGACAGTCACTGATTCTGGCTAATTTAGGCTAGAAACATACAAAACAAAATTATGATTAGGTTCTTGGATAGTCCACTGAGCTGTGAGGACGGCTGGAATCCAGGCTCTAAAAACAGACAGAAGCCAACAGGGTCAAACCACAATACACATCACACCATAGAAGCCCTCTGCTTAGAAGGCTGCTACCGCTGGACACTCACTGCCCCTCTATGGGACTCCACACTTTCGAACACTGGCTACCATGAGCAACCATTCATGGCCACCGTGTGAACCTCATCTCACATAGGAACATCCAGTCTCCAAGACTGGGTCTTACCCACCCTATTTTCACCCCACTGCTGCATGCACTCTCAGAGAGGGAACATTTACCCCTCCTCAGGATCGATTGTGGAAGAAGGGGCTTTTTTTTTTTTTAATAAAAATGCCATTTTTATAGAAACTTTTTACTAGTATGTTTTGACAGAATCATTGTCTTTGGTAGAAATCAGAACTAGGATTAAAAATGCATGTGATTTTTGTGGAGTTGAAGATTGAACTGATCATATCATGATAAATTGCTAAAGCTGCCCTCATTGTTCTAAAGCCTTAATATATTCAGAGTCCCTTTTAGATTTTTCCTGTCATACAACCCATAGCTGTAGGCTAATAGTGCTACAACTTTAGATTGTAAGTATGATAGAAACAAATTATATTAAAAAACATTTTTGAAAAGGAAAGCATACAAGTTTTAACATTTCACAAGGACATTACAAAGATATTGTGCTGTCTTGTACTCTAATCATTATTTAAATGCTTGATGTGTATTTATGTATTATCTCAGAGTGATTATAAACTCCTTTAGGGCTTAAGGGAGACTGTAACTTGTGTTATTTTCTGAGTCCCTGAAGACCTATAGTGTTCTGTGAATAGCAACCAGTTAATGAGTGAATGGTGAGCTGGCTGACTAAATGAATACACATGTGCACTCTGCATTTCTTTCCCTGTAGATTTATTCTAATCTGTAGTCACTTTCTTGCTGCTGTTGTATGAGAACACACTGGCCTGAGGAGGTGTGTGTGGCTTTAGAATATGTGGGTTTTCCTGAGGCTGGGATTCCATCTTGTTTGACTACACTAAATATAGAGTTCTCTTTGTCTCAGACAAATTTATGTTTCCTTAATTCCTGCTTAGTAAGGAGAGATAAAGCAAATTCACACTCTAGGAGGGTGGCCAGAGCAGCCTCTGGAGAAAGACGAGATTGAGATTCAAATCTAGGCTCCTGCAAAAATAAGCCCTGTACAACCTTGGGCAGGTTCTTCACCTCTCTGAGGATTAGTTTTCCCATTTGACATGGGGATCGTAGTGGTGTCTATTCCTTACAGAGTCATCCCAAGAGTTAAATGAGGCAAGGAGCAATGGCTGGCCTCTGGCAAACACTCCAAGAATGCTAATCATTGTTACTCCTGCTCTGGGTGGTGCAGGTGGTGAGGATACTGCGCTGCTGAGCTCATAGGTTCCATCCCTAGTGGCCCAGTTAATTTTGCTCTGAATTGTTGGCCACACCCCTTCTTGTTCAGTCCTCAATGAAGGGGAAACAATGGTACCATGGTGGGGTGGAGATTTTGGTAAGAAACATAAAATATATAAACCTGGCATTAGTTTAGATTTTAAGATAGAGGAATGAAAGTATTTCTAAAACATTTCTGTATATCACAGTGATAGGAAAGCAGATGGGGGCAGGGGACACTGTTCTATCGGATTGAAATGTTACATGATTAAACATTTAAACAAGTTTTAAGTCTGTCCTTGATAATATAATTGAGATGCTAATGTCATTTTGTGTTTCAGCCATGTGAGATGGGTTTTTGTTTTGTTTTTTATGTAAACATGTCTACTACCAACTTATAATACCACCAGTTTTACTTTTTAAAACCTACTGTTCTCTCCCAGATATTCAAAGACATACTTAAGACTGACACATTGTTAGTAGTAACAAAATTCTATAATAGGCTTACATATCACCGCCCCCCCCAATTAGGAACTAGTTAAATAATTTATAATATATTGATGCGGAGCACTGTCTTTTTTTTTTTTTTCAGTACTGGGGATTGAACTCAGGGGCATTCTACCTCCAAGCTATACTCCCAGCCCTATTTTTTTATTCTTTATTTTGAAACAGGGTCTCACTAAGTTGCGGAGTGCCTCACTAGGTAGCTGAGGCTGGCCGTGAACCTGGGTCCTCCAGTCTCAGACTCCCAAATGCTGGGATTACAAGCGTGCACCACCTTTCCCGGCTGATCACTGTCTTATTTATGGTGAATTGCCACTCAGCATCCATTTCTATTCCTTTTTACATGCCTGCTCACAGGAAGAAACTATTTTTCTCAAATTCTCTTGTAGCTAGGGTTCTGGATGAGAATTTGCTTCCACCAACGATAAACACGTGTGTGAGATGTGGAAATTGGAAACAAGTGGAGGCCTCCTGCTTCATAATGAACTGCTAGCTCACAGGTGTTTGCAACTGGACTCAGCATTCCAGCTAGTTATCAGCTTTGTCATAACCTAGAAACAATTGCCCAGATGCAACAGTGTCCAGTAACCAGCTTCCGGAGAACTGAGGCAGTTGTGGGGCTCCAGCTGTGGAGGCAACAGCACTTTGCTGACCTCTGGATCATAGTAGTGTGCCCTCTGAATTAATAGCCAGTGGTGGATTCCTGTCTTCTGCTTCATGAGCCCATCCAACAATTTTGTAAGTACCTAATTTCCTGCTTTAGATCCTTATCTGAACTACCCAAGTGGCTTCTGTTTCCTGCTCTAAATCCTAACAGACACTAATACTATGTGGATGTCAAGAAGAATTAAAATTTCTATGGGCTATGCAACATTATCAGGTTTGTAATATTATAGTCATATAAGAGGAGAGAATAGTATGTATTTAAAGTGTATTTTTATTTTTGAAGAATAAAGTGTGTGTATATAATTATATATACACATATATGTTTGTTTATACATAGGAAAATTCAAGGAGGTTATATAAGAAAATGAATCAGTAATTGCTTCTGGAAAAACAACAATGGGGTCAAAGATGAAAGGAATTTACATTTCATTTATATACCCCTTAAACTTGATTATTTAACTATGCTCATGAAATTCATTTTTTGATTTAAAAAAATTTTTTAAGCCGGGCGTGGTGGCACACACTTGTAATCCCAGCATTTCGGAGGCTGAGACTGGAGGATCCGGGTTCGTGGCTAGCCTCAGCTACCTAGTGAGGCACTCCGCAACTTAGTGAGACCCTGTTTCCAAATAAAGAATAAAAAATAGGGCTGGGGGTATAGCTCGGAGATAGAATGCCCCTGAGTTCAATCCCCAGTACCACAAAAAAAAAGAAAAAGAATTTTTTTTTTAAGCTGGGCATGGTGGTACACGCTTGTAATCTCGGTATTTGAGAGGCTGAGACAGGAGGATTGTAGGTCCGAGGACAACCTCAGCTGTTTAAATAATGAGTCTCTTCACAACTTTGTGAGACCCTGTTTCAAAATAAACAATTAAAAATAGGGCTGGGGCCGGGCGTGGTGGCGCACACTAATAATCCCAGTACTTGGGAGGCTAAGACCTGAGGATCCAGGTTTGCAGCCAGCCTCAGCTACTTAGTGAAGCCCTCCACAATTTAGTGAGACCCTGTTTCAAAATAAAGAACAAAAAATATGACTGGGGTGTAGTTCAGAGGGAGAATGCCCCTGGGTTCAATCCCCAGTACCGCAAAAAAATAGGGCTGGGGGTATAGCTCAGATGTAGAATGTCCCTGAGTTCAATCCCCAGTGCCACAAAAAGAAAAAAAAATTAATTATAAGAAAATGGAAAGTTTAGCTGGGCAAGGTGATGCACACCTGTAATCCTAGTATTTAGGAGGCCAAGACAGGATTGCAGATTTAAAGCTACTGTACAGTAACTTAGAATGAACTTGTTTCAAAATAAAAAATAAAAAAGGTCCAGAGGGTGTAGCTTAGAGGTCAAATATCCCTGGACTCAATCCCCTGTACCAAGAAGGAAAAAAAGAAAAGGAAAGAAAGAAAATGTCAAGTTCATGTAATGATTTAAAAACATTTTTAAAAATCTGTTAAACCACCAACCTAACATAATATCATTTATCTTCTTATATATTCCCTTTAAATCTTTGTGGATTTTTTTTACAGTGAGATATGTATCCATACAATTTTATGACCTTTTTTTCAGATTATATATAACTGACATTTAAAAAGTACTTACCATGTGCCAGGAATAGTGATTAGAAATTCCTTTAAATTATGTTTTATTGAAACTAAGACATTATTTGATTGTAAAATATGTCAGTATCATATATTTCATTAAGAAAGAACTTTTTAAAAACTGCCCACTACAACATAACACAAACAACACAGAGTGCTTTTTCTTTTCAACTAAACCGCAAGTCTAGAAGTAAAGCAACTCCTATCTAAAGTCAGCAGGAGGGCTGGGGGTGTGGCTCAGTGGTAGAGCACTTGCCTAGCATGTGCAAGGCCCTGGGTCTGATCCTCAACACTAAATAAATAAATAAATAATAGTCTGTATAAAACATGAATTGGTCATACCAGCCTCTCCTTACTTTGTAATTTCTTTCACTTTGCAAAGGCATTTTAGTTTCTGTTGGCATTGGCTGGTGTATGATAGGCTCATATCTCAGTCACAAAGTATAGGACAGCTTCCTCTTTGAGGCTGCTTTGCATGAGTATGTAGAATTGCAGACCTTTCTTCAGGGACAAATATTTGCTTTATCAAATACCAAATTTAAGCCCCTCTGCTCCACTTCTGTGTCTTTCTCCATATATGAAGTTTGTTTCCATGCAGAATCATAATGAAAATTTTAAGGTACTTTTAGTGGCCATTAAATTCATATTGTGTAGTACTACAATTTACAGAAGTCAATCAATGTGAAAAGAACAGGAACAGCAATGGCCAAGTCCACATGCATAGGCAGCAGCAACTCCAGGGTAGTACAACACTGTCAATCATGTGACAGCCCCACACGCAGAAATGTTAAAGGTGAAAAAATTAATCCTCCTTAGAATATATAAAATTTAGTATTATTCACTTGACCTGCAAATAATCTTTAAATCAATCTTATCATTCCTCAGATGAGAAAACCTGAGAAACAGATTATTAAAATGCAGTTATTAAGAAGCAGGTCTTTTTACAGTCTAGTTCCTGTGCCTACAATCTTAACCATTGAGCAATGTTGTCTCCTTGTTATGAAAAGAGGTTTCCTTTATTACTATAGAATATTAATAATTATGGGAGCTTTATTCCATCAAAAGGAGAAATCAGAATCTAATTAACCAAATATCAGATGATTGGGTTCCATTATAAACTATATAGCAATTAGCATATCAACCCATATGGCTTTTTATAACCCAAAGGAATATATTTTGAATACAAAAATAATAATCAATCTAGAAAATTTGGAAAATACAGAAACTATAAACAAGTAAATAACAAGTCTGTTGTAATCTCATCACTTATAGTCATTATCAACATATGGGTGAGTTTGTTTTAAATTTTCCATACATCTTTTCATATAGTTGAGATTGTAATAGAAATACCTTTCTATGTCTTACTTTGTACACTTAGCATATTGTACCATTTCCCATGGCTTCCATAACAAATTACCACAGACTTTGTATGTAGCTTAAATCAAAAGAAATTTATTCCTTCAAAGTTCTTTTTATTTGTTTTTTTGTTTTGTTTTGTTTTCTGCAGTACCAGGGATTGAACCCAGAGGCATTCTACCTCCCAGCTACACCCCCAGTCCTATTTTTTATTCTTTACTTTTGAAACAGGGTCTCACTAAGTTGCGGAGGGCCTCACTAAGTAGCTGAGGCTAGCCTCGAACCTGGATCCTCCTGTTTCAGCCTCCCAAGTACTGACATTACAAGCATGCGCCACCACATCTGGCTATTCCTTCAAAGTTCTAAAATCAAGTCACTGTGCTCCTTCTGTAGGATCTGGTATGTGCGTGTGGGGAAAGTGGCATCTGTTTTTTGCCTCTTCCTTCTTATGATTTGCTAATGTCCTTAGCTTGTTGCCACCTTCCTCCAAGCTGTGCCTCCATCTTCACATTCTTGTCTGTCTCTAATCAGGACACTTGGCATTAGATTTAGGGACAGCACAGGTAATCCAAGATGTTACATCTGAAAAGATCCTTTGTCTAAATAGGGTCACATTCACATTCACAGGTTCTGGGAATTAGGGGATAATCATACCTTTCTGGGAACCACCATTCAATCAACCCACTACAAGTATCATAAACATTTTCTCATATTAAAAACTATTCACAGCCGGGTGTGGTGGCACATGCTTGTAATCCCAGTACTTGAGAGGCTGAGACAGGATGATGATGATGAAGATGATGATGATGATGACGATGACATAAAATAAAAATAATATAATAAAATAAAAACTACTCACAAAATTTTTAGTAGCTGCATAGTATTCTAACATTTTTGCCCAATATTCTAGCATGTTTACCCAATTACTATTTTTTAGACGATTAATTTTTTCTGCTATCAACAATCTTTTTTTTTTTTTTTTTTTGCAGTACTGGGGATTGAACTCAGGGGCACTCTACCTCCGAGCTACACCCCCAGCCCTATTTTTTATTCTTATTTTGAAACAGGGTCTCACTAGGTAGCTGAGGCTGGCCGAGAACCCAGATCCTCCCATCTCAGCTTCCTAAATGCTGGGATTACAAGTGTGTGCCACCACACCTGGCTCTGCTATCAACAATCTTAATTCACAGTACTTAACTTAGTATGTCAGATTCCCACAACAGAAAATATCGACTCAGAACACATGAATAATTTTGGAGCTCTAGATAGATGCTGCCAAATTGCTTAGTTTGCTTCTTAAAGAGATTAAAATATTTACACAGTCTGGGCATGTGGTACACACCTGTAATCCCAGCAAGGCCAAGGTAGGAACAAGAAAATTACAAGTTTGTGGTAAGAGCAGCCCTGTAAATCCCCAGTAAATTTACACAGTAAAATATTCCATATATATTTATATTTTAGGGGAGTAACCAAAGTGACTATGATGAAATGATAAAAGGGAGGATTGATTTAGGAATGGAAAAGGATGAGGAAGTAGGCGAAAAGTGCTAGAAGAAAGGCTTATGCAGAGCATGGTGGTGCACACCTATAATCCCAGTACTTGGGAAGCTGAGACAGGCTCAAAATTCGGCTCAGAAACTTAGCAAGGCCCTCAACAACTTAATGAGGCCTTATTTCAAAATAAACAATAAAAAGAGCTGGAGGAATAGCTCAGAGTTACAAAGCCTCTGGTTCAATCCATAGTATCACAAAGAAAGAAAGAAAAAGAGAGAGAGAAAGAGAAGGAAAAAAAAGGCCTAATGATCCCCAAATGAAGTTTTCACCATTATTTGATCAGGAGTACACAACATTCTCTTCAAGGAAAACAAGCACCTCTCTGCCCGTCTGGGAAAATGTGACTATCTGTTCACAGATGTTATTTCATGTGCTGGGGCAGGCCATGAAGCCTGAAGACAGGATGGTCAGATGCAGAAAAGGAGTTTATTAGCTAATCAGTGCACTGATTAAAAGAAATATTTGAGATATAAACTTACACCTGTCATTGTGGTCTATGGAGAAAAGGTGTATAACCAGTACCTCTTAGCTTATTGATGACTAATCAAAACATAGCGATGTTAAAATGTTCTAAAATTACAAACATAAATGACAGGGTAGTAGCCAGTTATGAATATGTTTGCACATTTCCTTTGATACCTCAATGAATTCTTTTTAAAAGCTAGATACACTCCAATTAAGGAAGACTAATTCACTGTAGTCAGTAATCTACAAAGTAAAGAGCATCAACCTTTCTCTTGCTGCTTTTAAAAATGTGTAGATAAACTGGGCATTGTGGCACATGAGTATAATCATAGCTATTCAAGAGGCTGAGGCAGGAGAATCCAGAATTCAAGGCGAACCTGAACAGTTTAGTGAGTCCCTATCTAAAATAAAAAATAAAAAGGGCTGGGGATATAGTTCAGAGGTACAGGGCTTCCCTAGCATGTGCAAAGCCCTGGATTCATTCCCTAGTACCAAAAAGCAAACAAATAAAAAGATACTGATGATTCAACTGAGTTGGATTTTTGTGTTTACAAAGGATTGCCATCCTCTAGATTCACGTGTTAATCTGAGATTTGCCAAAGAGGCAGTGCTATGTGGAAAGATAAAAGAAAAATTGAGACTGATGTGATTCAAACATTAGCTCTAGCTGCTTTATTCTCTGTTTCATTGGACAATTTAACCTACCTCTGAGATTATATATCTTCTATAAAATGAAGATTGTAAATTTTATTTTAAATAATTCTTATTTTCTTATACTAGAGGTATAGAAAAGATTAGGCAGTGGAGTGGCCAACTCAGAACCTCATTTATTTCTTAGATGCCACTAAACTTACTAATGGTGCCTTGTACTGCCTTACTGCTAATGTTGTTTGTTTTTCATCAGTGATTCCAAACAGTTAAATCTAAAGATCTCTCTCCCAAGATGTATGTTCTCTTTCTCCCCATTATAAAAGAAGACTTCCTGCAGTGAGACACTATCATGGAGTCATGCTTAGGATAGATCTATACTAATGCACATCAAAAGAATGATAAATTATTCACAGCACATTGGAGAATTGTTAATGTTGATGCTATATAGCCTTTAAAGTAAATAAGAACATGAAAGATAAATTGATATTTCTGGAGTAGCACATCTTAATAAAGTAAAATATAATTATAAAAATTAGCAGACCAGCCCATAGTGCTGATAATTTGGACACCAGAGTGAGCTATTGATTTGGGGAACATCAAAGAATACATGTTATTCTCTTTTAAACTGTAAAATGAGATTATAATCCTACTATATTAAAAGTTTTTTGATATATTTAAGTTAACATATGTTTCCTTAAATTTAAAAATCATGTAGTATTTAGAAAAGTCTAATAGTCCTTTTTGAAAGCAAACCAAAAAATTTATTGTCAAGAAGGGACTTGTTAGGTCTACAGCCCAAACCACAAGGGACTGCTTGAGCAAAGGACTGCTTTGTCAGTAGCTGAGGGGTCGTGTACCAAGATCTGCAAGGACAGAAAATTTGGATACAGGAGGTCACTGCAGCAGTATTGTGAGCTCCCTGAGAGCAGAAATGTTATCTTGAGTATGTTTGTTCCTTATATAACTGAGAACCTACCATGGTGTGACTAGACCATAGTGGATGCTCAATAAATGGTTACTGAGTGAATAGCCTGCATAGTGAAGCAGCCTGTTCCATTGTGTGGCAGTGGGATTGGGGAGTTCTTCACATACAGAACCTAAAGTAACTGTTTTAAAGTATTTGCATTTTTATTCTAGTCTCTAGTATTTTCCATGTGTGATATTGATTCATTAGATAGAAAAGGAAAGCATATTAAACTTATCATTAACCTTTTGTTTTGACATGTAATTAGCTAGGATTTATGAGATGCTGAAGGCTGCTATGTCTGTGAAAGAGAGCATAAATATATGAATAGGGATATTTTTGTTTTACTGAGCTTGGAATAATATAGTCATTTGTTTTCATTTAGACATTATATCTGTTATATTTTTATTTTAAATTGGCTAATGATATTCTAAACAAATTAGATATGTTATTCTTGTTCAGTGCTGGACTAGATTTCTAATTTTAATTCTTCTCTACCCAAATTGAGAATCAGATCAGGTCATCAATATAAAATATTACAAAGGATAAATTCAGTTCTCCTCTCCACTTTGTTATGATAATTTTATTATTGTGCCACTATTATAATTCAAAATTCTAATGTCAATAGAGTAACATCTTAGATGAACCAAATGAATCTTTTTTTTTTTTTTTTTTTTTTGGCGGTACTGGGGATTGAACTCAGGGGCATTCTACCTCTGAGCTACACCCCCAGCCCCATTTTTTATTCTTTATTTTGAAACCGAGTCTCACTAAGTTGCAGAGTGCCTCACTAGGTAGCTGAGGCTGGCCGCGAACCCGGATCCTCCGGTCTCAGCCTCCCGAATGCTGGGATTACAAGCGTG
>PVLC010038329.1:0-14811 GCA_004027655.1 Graphiurus murinus | reverse complement strand
TCCTCCTCACCCTCCTCCTCCTCCTCCCCTTCCTCCTCCTCCTCCTGGCCCTATCCCCGTCCCTCTGCCCACCTGCCGGCTGTGCGCATGTCTGGCTCTTGAAGTCTGCTCACAGCACAGAGGACTAGAGAGAGCAGACACAGCAGCACAACTCAGGATAAGCTGAGCACCGTCGTCATGCAGAGGGGAGAGGTGCCACTTCCCCTCCCGCCCATTTCTTAAACGTGTTTCTCTCTGACCTGATGGGCTGTAAGTGGCTGCAAATACCCAGGGTCGGGGCGGCAGACTGAGCACAAACTCTTCCCCTCCTCCACCACCACACCCACGGCAGACATCACCAATCGATTGCAGAGTTTCTTCCCACAGACTCAAAGCCAGCTAATGAAAGTGAGCTGGCAGGATCATTCCTTTGGCCATCCCCGGGAAAGAGCATCCACTGACCTTAAATACACGGGGAAAGCTGGCATGGTGGCGCAGGCTTGTCATCCCAGCATTTGGGAGGCTGAGAGTAGAGGATCCGAGTTCTCGGCCAGCCTCAGCTACTTAGTGAGGCACTCCGCAACTTAGTGAGACCCTGTTTCAAAATGGAGAATGAAAAATAGGGCTGGGGGTATAGTTTGGGGGTAGAATACCCCTGAGTTTAATCCCCAGTACCTCAAAAAAAAAAAAAGTTATAGGGCCACCCAGATGCAAGGGGAAGACAGACCTCTCTCCTTGGAAAGATTGTCAAGGATTTGGGGATTTGGGGTTTGGGGATTTGGGGATTTGGGTTTAACCCCCACCCCAGACACAGTTACTGGAACTGGGTGTTATATCTAAGAAAAAACCACATAAGGAAAACCTAACTTACAAGAAGGCGTTCTCGACAGAAATACACGTGACCGTGAAAATGTACACAGAGGGAGAACTCATAAATCAGCTCTCACATTGGCAAGGGAGCGAGTGCTTTTAACAGAGAGATGTTTTAATAAAATGTCAAGTGCGCACAGCTGTTTTAACTACGGTGCGGGATTTCTGTATTTGGGGGGGGGGTTGGGCTACAGCACGTCATTTCTGGAAATAATATGGAAACACTTTAATAAAGAGGAATGTTGTCTTCACGAGTCAGTCAGAACCACATGAACAATCATCAGATCCTTGGAGTTGAGAAGGTAACTGGAGACTCTCAACTTGGCTTTTCTCAAATTATAATAATCACAATTGCTATGTTGCAGAGGGATAAAAAAAAAAAAAAAAAGAAAAGAAAGAACTCACATATTATCAGTGGGGATGTGAAGGGATAATCTTCCTAAAAATTAATTTGGCAACAGGAGTCAAAACACTGAAAAAAATATTCATATTCTTAACCCAGGAATTGCACTTCTAAGAATTTATAAGAAATCATCAGAGATAGAAGAAAATTCATTGTGATAAATCTATGGCAGGGAAAAATCAGCACTAACCTAATTGCCCCAAACAAGGAGGTGATTAAATAGAATATGCTTCTGTGGTGAAGTACTATACAGCCTTCAAAAATCATATTTAAAGAACATTTTTGGTACTGGGGGTGGAACCTAGGTGTATTCTACCTCTGGGTTACATCCCCAGCCCTACTTTATTTTGTTATTTAAGAACAGGGTCTCACTAAGTTGCTGAGGCTGGATTTGAACCTGCAATCCTCCTCCTGTCTCAGCCTCCCAAGTACTGGGATTACAAGTGTGTGCACCACCACATCCAACCTTAAAGAACATTTGAAGGCAGAGAAACATCTTCAAAATCTATTATAAAGGAAAAAACACGTATGCCTTTATATTTAGTATAATCATCATAGTGTTTTGTCTGTGCGTGTATGTGTATGGGTGTGTTTGCATAAATGTCAATAAATGTAGTAAGGAGACTGGGAGAAAGTACATCCAAAACTTGAGTAAGTTTTCCCAGATGGTTTTTATTTTTATCCTTTATATTTTTCTGTATTGTTTACATTTTCAATGTTTCCCTTAAAACCCGCACTGGGGGGAAGGATGCTTTCCAAGTACAAATTTTCAGGAGGACTAATAGTTTGGCCTTTATTGCTTATCGAGTTTGTTTTACACTTGGGGGGAATAGCTCGGTTTATGGATATTTTTAGTTGAAAGTAGAGATAGCAGTAACAACGGAACAGCCCAGCAGCCTGGCCCGCAGGGTGGTGCATCAGCCTGCAATACATCCAGGATCCAGCAGGAGGCAGTGTTGCACTTTGGCTGCTGCTAACCTGACAGATGGTGGATTTGTTCACTCAGCTCCTAGATCCCTGTACAATTACGACTAAGGTAAAACCACACTTGTAGGCTTGACAGCAATAAAGTGTGCACCAGCACTTTGACCAGCAGTGGCAGAGGCTGGGCACTGACTCTGCACCACTCTCCCTCCCCAGGAACCAAGGGCGCTTATTAGATATCAGAGAGAATCCACTAGACTCAGAGAGAGCGTGTCCTCATCCACTCACCCATGCCACAGAGACCCACTGTGTGCCAGGCCCTGGAAATACCCTCAGAACAGGACCTGCCGATCTTGGTGGTGCACGCCTGTAATCTCAATACCTAGGAGGCTCAGACAGAAGAATCGCGGGTTTGAGGCCAGGCTCAGCAATGTAGTGAGGACCTCAGCAACTTAGCAAGACCCTCAGCAACTTAGTGAGACCCTCAGAAACTTAGCAAGGACCAACTATATCCGGGAGGAAATTTAGGTTCTTCCTGCAGCTAGAACCTCAGTAACCCTCTCGCCCCCATCTTCTCCCAAGCGTCGGCCCCTGGAAGACAGATCACTGTGCTTTCTTAGCTCTGTGGCCAAAGCAAGAACAGACAGGTCTCAGCAGCGTCTTTGAGGCCACCAATGGTCACGTGCGTCAGTGCATGGATGCCAACGTATTGAGATTGGGGACAAAGAAGGATTGTGGTGGATCAGATTTTCACACTTGTTCTCCAACAGCCTTTTGACAATAATCAGACCCACTGGGGTTTTTGTTGTTGGTGGTTGTTGGTTTGTTTGTTTGTTTGTTTGTTTGTACTGGGGATTGAACTCAGGGGCATTCTACCTCTGAGCTACACCCCAGCCCTATTTTTATTCTTTATTTGGAAACAGGGTCTCACTAAGTTGCGGAGGGCCTCACTAAGTAGCTGAGGCTGGCTTCGAACCCGGATCCTCCGGTCTCAGCCTACCAAGTACTGGGATGACAAGCATGCACCACCACGCCCGGCTTTGTTTGTTTTTGTTGTTGTTGTTTGTCTTTTCAGGGCTCACGGACACTGAAGGAAAACTACATTTCCCAGGTTCCTTTGCAGCTAAGCGCAGGTAGACCCTCCATGACCCCTCCTGTCTCTGCAAGAAACTGGCCCGCCATTTCTGCGAATGTGCAGAACCAACCACGGGGATTAACAGCCGCCGGGGGCCACTTTTGTCCACGGGGGTACCGCAGCCTGTGGATGAATGCTCCCGTGTTCTGTGTCCGAGGTTCCTGCCACGCTGCTCCTACAAGCCACCTCCGGGCATAGTAGCACACTCGCAATCCCAGCACCTGGGAGGCTGCGACAGGAGGATCGCAGGTTGGAGGCCAGCCTCTACAACTGAGCAAGGCCCTCTGCAATGTAGTGAGACCCTGTTTCCAAGTTTAAAAAAATAAAATAAAAAGGGCTAGGGGTGGCGCCCAGAGGTAGAATGTCCCCCTGGACTCAATCCCCAATACCAGAATGAATCAATGAATGAATCAATGAATGAATCAATGAATGAATGAATGACAGAATAGGTTCAGGAGATGGGCTTTGGGAAGTTCCCCAGGCGACTTCTCAGAAACTTGCCTTGAGAAGCCAAAGGTTCTTACTGTCTCCTTCTCTGCCTTTTCTGCTGCCTGGGAGGTGGGGCGGTGGTCAGGGCTGGACCCAGGGCCAGGAAGAGAGACCCGCTCTTGGACACAGGTGGGAAGAAACATGGAGGGAGCCGGGCGTGGTGGTGCACGCTTGTAATCCCGGCATTCGGGAGGCTGAGACCGGAGGATCCGGGTTCGCGGCCAGCCTCAGCTACCTAGTGAGGCACTCCGAAACTTAGTGAGACTCGGTTTCAAAATAAATAAAAAACAGGGCTGGGGGTGTAGCTTGGAGGCAGAATGCCCCTGAGTTCAATCCCCAGTACCAAAATAAAAAAAAAAAAAGAAACATGGAGGCTTGCAGGGCGCACAGAGCCAGGCCCAGGAGCTTCCTCCTAGCTGAGGGAGGAGTGGACTTGTGTCTGGCCTGAGGCCACATTGCTCTGCCTAACCCGGACAGACGGCGGAAGCCATCGGTGAGGCCCGCGCGGGATCCTGCGGCGCCAGGGGGACCCGGAGGGACAGGGCGCTCCCCGGGACGCCAGGATTTCTCCTTCTGTCTCAAGAAGGAGAAGGTTTTAATTCATCTCAGGCTAGAACTCAGTCTGTCCGCCCTCAAGCTGCCGGCCGAGCCTCCGTGCCAAGGATCCTCACAACACAGGTAACGAGCTAATTACCGGGCTCCGGCCCCACGCGGCCCGACTCTCTCTAATCTCCAAGAAAAATGTCATTTAAGCGGCATCTCTGCCGGGGAGCCAGAAAGGCGGCCGGCTCACTCCTCAGAAGCCCGCAGCTGTCATGGTGCAGAGAAATCGTGAGTCTTCCCAGGTGCCATTGAGGGAGTGAACAAGGAGACCCCCCCCAAAAAAAAAACAACACTGGAATTTCAGCAACGCCGGGCGTGGCGCCTGCCCCCCCCCCCCAGGGCAGCCACCAGCTAGGCAGATGATCAGGCAACGAAGCCACGCCAGGGAACTGGCCAGGTCTACCCGAGGACCGGCTAAGAGCCGTGGACAGATCGCGGCTGGGCCTGGGAGCCCCCGGCCCTGCAAAAGGCAGGGGTGGTCTCCTCTGCAGGACATTACCACTGAAGCAGAGGGAAACGGCAGAGGCGGCCAAAAGCCAAATTCATCGTCCCAGCTGATAGAATGCATTCCACCTAATTAATAGGGAAGGGAGTTTCTTCTCACAGCCTCTAAGAGCAAGAGCCAGAGGTATGGGAAGATTGCCAGGGTCACCAAACAAACGTGGCGGGGCGAGGCGCAGCAGGGGCTGGTTTTAGCTCCCCGCTGCTGTGTGACACTAAGTAGCTGAGGCTGGCCTCATGCAAACCCTGATCCTCCAGTCTCAGCCTCCCAAGTACTGGGATTACAAGTGTGCACCACCATGCCCAGCTTTTTTTTTTTTTTAATGTTGAAATAGGGTCTTGCTAAGTTGCTGAGGCTGGTCTCGAACCTGCACCTGCGATCCTGCTGTCTCAGCCTTTCAAATACTGGATTACGAGCCTGCGCCACCACGCCCAGCTTTTATTTATATTTTGAGTGGATGAAACTTCAGAATATCCGAGAGTCTACAGTCAGCTGTCCCCCTCCCTCGACTGTCTCTCTGACACTCATCTCCCCAGGAGCGACCTACATTGCCAGCTTCTAAGGAGCCTTCCAGAAATATTTTATGTATTTAAAAAGGCACGCACCTTATTCTTTTCCTGCTTTTGACATAAACAGTGCGGGCCATATCCACGGCTCTGTGTCTTGTTTGGTTTTGCTTTTCGCTTAGCAATGTCTTATAGAAATGATTGTAGCCACTGTATAGATATTGATGGCTTACAGGACATGGTGGGGCATAGCTGTCATCCTGGTACTTGGGAGACTGAGACAGGAGGATCCCAAGTTCTCAGCCAGTCTCAGCAACCCAGCAAGACCCTTCACAACTTAGTGAGACTCTTTCAAAATCAAAAAATAAAATAGGGCCAGGCGTGGTGGCACATGCTTGTAATCCCAGTACTTGGGAAGCTGAGACCGGAGGATCCTGGTTTGTGGTCAGCCTCAGCTACTTAGTGAGGCTCTCCACAACTTAGTGAGACCCTGTTCCAAAAAATAAAGAATAAAAATAGGACTGGGGGTGTAGCTCGGAGGCAGAATGTCCCTGGGTTCAATACCCAGTACCACAAAAAATAAATAAATAAAATAGGACTGGGGTGTAGCTGGGAATTAGAGCCACCCTGGGTTCAATCCCCAGTACCAGAAAGAAATATATCCATAAAATATATTCTGTCATATGGACACACCTTCCCACCTTGCAGCAGGGAAGAGAAAGAGAAAGGAAGGAATGGACCGGGGTCCCCAGTCCCCTTCAGGGGCACGCCCCCAGGGAGCAGAGACCGCTCAGTGGGTCCCCCCAACTGAGGTCCCCCAACCCCCATAGCACCCCGGGCTGCGGATCGAGCCTTCAGCACATGGGCCTCCGGGGACCCCCAGATCCAAGCCGTAGCACCAGCCCCAAGCGCCGGTTGACATACTCCTTTTTGGTTTTTTTTCTCTCCTTTTGGTCATGGAGATTGAACCCGGAGGGATTTTACCTCCAAGCTACACCCCCCTCCCCCAGCCATATTTTATTGCTTATTTGGAAACAGGGTCTCATAGGTTGCTGATAGTCTCACTAAATTGCCAAGGCTGGCTTCGAACCTGCGATCCTCCTGCCTCAGCCTCCCAAGTACTGGGATAACAAGTGTGCGCCGCCACGCCTGGCTGGCATACTCATTTTCAAACTGAGTGATGTTAAAGCACTCGGGATAAGCAGACTTGTCTAGAAGCTTCTGTCCACACAATGGACCAGACACTGGGTTTCAGAGAGGGGCCCTGGTTCACTCTCACACTAACTCAAATTCCAAACAGCAAGCACTTAAAAGAAATCATAAAGCCAGGTGTGGTGGGGCATGCCTGCCATTCCGGTACTTGAGAGGTTGAGACAGGCAGATCGCAGGTTCGAGGCCGGCCTCGGCAATTTAGCGAGACTCTCGGCAACCTAGTGAGACCCTGTTTCAAACCAAGAAAATTTTTGAAAAGGGCTAGGGGTGGAGCTCAGAGGTGGAACACCTCTGGGTTCAATCCCCAGGACCACAAAAGAAAGAGGAAGAGGAGGAGGAGGAGGAGGAAGAAGAAGAAAGAAATTATGAAAATACCAGAAGAAAAGCTGAGTGACATTGTTTTGCAAACGGGAATGGAAGAGACTCAACCTCAGCCCAAGCCCTACCTTCAACCCCAACTACACTGAACTGGAAAAATCTTCAAAACAAGAAAAGATTCTGCGGGTCATCCTGACCCCTGAGAACAGGTCCAGAACCCGCAGCTAGACCTGCTTTTTGCTTCACAAGCTTCTGTATGGCGTGCATTTACTACCCACGTGCATATATTACCCTTTTGGGGGGGCGTCGTGTAATGGAGGTTGAACCCAGAAGCATTCTACCTCTGAGCTGCACCCCAGCCCTAGTTTTTATTTTTTTTTAAACATGGTCTCCCTACATTGCTGTAGTCTCCCTGTCTTGCTGAGGCTGGCCTCAAACCTGCGATCCTCCTATCTCAGCCTCCCAAGTACTGGGATAACCAGCGGGCGCCAACCAAGCCCGGCTTATGTATTACTCTTCAGGTAAAATAGAAAGTGCAGCCACACGATATAAGGAAAATCTGACCTCCGGGCCGGGGAGATCAGTGACCCGCAGATGTAAAACCGCGGCCCCATACCTCGGGTGCCGCACAATAGAACGCTGGGTTGTTTAGTGGACGAGGGAAGAGAGTAGTTCTAAGTGGGAAACTGCTGGGTAAAAGCTTCCCCCGCTGTGAGCTATTCAATTCATTCATTAAGGATGAAACGGACTCCAATCTCCTCCATTCTGCAGGGGCCCAGGAGGCCGGTTACTGCATCTGGGAGTGCCGGGCTCTGCAAGGTGCGACCGGCAGCCTGTCTGCCTTGACCGCCTCTCCCGCAGCTTAGCGGGATCCCGGGTCAGAAAGTCAAACACCTGCGGGGACCAGACAGCGTCGGTGAGTGAAGAGAGACACCAACACGCTTTGCTTGAATATTAAATACCTGGGGGTTGCTTTTGGGCTGCACAAAGACACAATGTCTCTGATTGTTCTCCAAACGCACAGCCCTCTGGAAATACTCTCTCTCTCTCTCTCTCTCTCTCTCTCTCTCTCTCTCTCTCTCTCTCTCTCTCTCTCTCGTTCTCTCTGACAGCATGTCTGGGGAACAGGAAAACGCTTGTCTATCAGAAGGAAAGGTAAAGTTCAAGGATGACGACCACGTGTGCCTGACGGTCTCCGTGGCAGGTAGAGAGGAGCGGGTGGTGACAGCTGGGATAAGGGGCAGCTTGTGGCTTATCCGAAGGGGCTCCCTGGAGGCGGCCACATCTCGCCAGTACAATTCTAAGTGGGGATGCAGGACCAACGTTGCCAGAGAGAGTGTCCTCCATTTCAAAACAGACCAAATAGCCGGGCGTGATGGCTCACGCTTGTAATCCCAGCATTTGGGAGGCTGAGACCGGAGGATCCGGGTTCTCAGACAGCCTCAGCTACCTAGTGAGGCCCTCCGCAACTTAGTGAGACCCGGTTTTAAAATAAAGAATAAAAAATAGGGCTGGGGGTGTAGCTCGGAGGTAGAATGCCCCTGAGTTCAATCCCCAGTACCACAAAAAAAAAAAAAAAAAAAAAAAAAAAGACCAAATATCCGGGTACTGGTGAGCAATAGTCCAACTTTCTTACGTTGGTCCCTATTTTCCTTCCAGACACTGTTTAAGTGAAACAAAAACATATGTCTGTTGACCAGATAAAGTCCAAGGGGCCATCATTTTTTTTTCTTTTTTGCATCTTTTGCTTGGAGCAAATAAAAGCCACGGGTGACAGAGCCAAATGCCTACATCCGAGAATACGCAGACTCACTTTTCCTGACCTTTCTCTGGCTCGAGAAATCACCTATTCAGATTCCAAACACTCTAGATATTCTAGAACCATTACATCATGTAGCCAGGCATGGTAGAGCATGCCTGTCATCCCAGTACTTGGGAGGCTGAGATAAGAGGATCAGAGGTTCGAGGCCAGCCTTAGCTATAGAGTGAGGCCCTCAGCAATTTAGTGAGACTCTGTTTCAAACTAAAAAATAAAACAGGACTGAGGATGTAGTTCAGAGGTAGAATGCCCCTGGGTTCAATCCCTAGTAACACACACACACACACACACACACACACACACACACGCACATCTTCATGTAATGTTATTCTTTCAATAAAATCCTGCATTGCTAATGTCAATCTGATTTTCCTACACTTGGGGGCATCGCGTTTTAATAAATTCAGATAATACATCCTGCTGTGAGGGCCACAAAACATGGCCATGGTGTGTATGAGCTCGCCTCTCCGTTGAATATGACCAACACGCAGTGCTTCTCTCTCTCTCTCTCTCTCTCTCTCTCTCTCTGTCTCTCTTTCAGCTGAGCATTAGAGACCATCCCACTAGATCTTTAAATCAGACAATGATACTAGAACATCATTTTTCTGGGTGTGGTGGTGCACACTTGTAATCCCAGTACTTGGGAGGCTGAGACAGGAGGATCGCAGGTTCGAGGCCAGCCTCAGCTACATAGTGAAGCCCTCAGCACCTTAGTGAGATCCTGTTTCAGAATAGAAAAATAAAATAGGGCTGGGGATATAGCTCAGAGGTAGAATACCTCTGGGTTCCATCCCTAAAACCACATACACACACACAAAAAAAGAGCATGTAAGCCTACCCAGTGCTTTGGCTGACCACAGACACCCAGACAGAGACAAGAGGACTGGAATAATGCACTTCAGGACCCTGAGAAATGGCTCATCCCTCTGGGGAGACCCACTTTGAATTCTCTGGACGTCAGTGAATAGCAATCTGAGAACATCCGTCTTTTATGTCTCTGTGCAGCCTTTTGCAGGGAAAGAAAGAAAATATGGGCAACAAACACCGTCACGGAAGGTAAGACAGGAACTATCCTTACTCTGAACATGGACACAGGAAGCTTCTCACTGGGAAGACACAGGGGTCAAAGTCAAAAGTCTTCATGGACCTACCAAACTCGGCTACAAGACATTCGGGCAAAGAAAACATTTTGCTTCTCAAAGTGAAAAGCACCCTTGTTTTGAGTGGTAGACAACTGAACTGTTTTTTGTTTGTTTGTTTGTTTGTTTGGGTTTTTTTGGGGGGGGTGTTTTGTTTTTGTTTTGGTACTAGGGATTGAACCAAGGGGCATTCTGCCTTTGAGCTATACCCCCAGGCCAGCCCTATATTATTTTTTATAAATAAATAAAAAAAAAAAACAAAAACAAGGTCTCAGTACGTTGCATAGAGCCTCTCTAAGCTGCTGAGGCTGGTCTCCAACCTGCGATCCTGCTGTCTCCGCCTGCCAAGGACTGGGATTACAGGCATGTGTCACCACACCCGGCTCCTGAAATGATTAAAGTGTTTGTTAGAAAGAAATAGAACTGGCGCAAGTAACCAGGAGGAACGAGCAGGACTTACAACTTGGGCTAAACTCGGCCGTGACATTTAAAAACCAAGCCGGCGATTTAAAGTTAAATATTCCTAAGCCAGAGAAGAGCTGGTGCCTGGCCTGCAAGTGGTTAGGAAATAGAAGCGGCTTGGCAAACACCAAGACTAACTCAAGTAGTGACTCACTTTGCCAAAACCCAAGCTCTAGCGTGAGGCTCGCACGTAGCAGAAACCCCGGGACTCTATACACACTCGTCCAGCATGCAAAGGAAGACAAGCAAGATGGCCAAAGGAAACAGGTCCCCAAGACAGGTGCAGTGGCCTTTGTCATCCCAGTACTTGGGAGGCTGAGACAGGAGGGTCACGGGTTCGAGGCCAGCCTCAGCAACTTAGCGAGACCCTCAGCAACTTTGTGAGACTCTGTTTCTAAATAAAAATATAAAATAGGACTGGGGGTGTAGCTCAGAGATAGAGTGCACCTGTGTTCAATCCCTAGCACAAGAAAGAAAGAAAGAAAGAAAGAAAGAAAGAAAGAAAGAAAGAAAGAAAGAAAGAAAGAAAGAAAGAGGGAGGGAGGGAGGGAGGGAGAGAAGGAAGGAAGGAAGGAAGGAAGGAAGGGGAGAGGGAAGGAGGGAGGGGAGAGGGTGGGCCCTAGACACCGATGTTGGCTCTGATCTCTCTGTCAAAGCCCCCATCCTAGTTGCAGGATAAATCTCTGGTCATCCACCGGGTCCACCCGAGTTCCTGCGCACATCCACAGCAAAAGGTCACTCCTTGCAGCCGAGAAACTCTCCGGGCACTGCGGCTGCCAGCCCCGCAGCTGTGTGGAGCGCCCTCTCTGAGAAACAGAGCTCTTCAGGGCTGACCAGGAGGCCGCGCAGCGAGGCTGGCCACACACACCCGTCCTCTCTGTCCCCGGCTGCTACAAGCCTCAGCTCCCACGGACATGCATGTCTTTATAAACAAAAACCTCCACCTCGGCGCTGCGTCCTGGCGGGCCGCCTTCCTCCGTAAACAAGCAAGATTTATCCCTTCCCAGGGCCGCTGTGCACGCATTGATCTTTATTTCTGTGCCCCAGTGAGTCACAGGCGGGATGTCACCGCCGACGGGTCCCCAGGGATTAATTACGGAAACCGTGACAAAGGGTCCCTCAGACTCGCTTCCAGAATTTCTCAAACGAAGAAAAAGAGAGTTGCATTTAAAAGACCAACGGCCCGTGGGAGTGGCCTCATTAGTGGATTCTGGTTTGATCCTGTGACCAACATTAAGTATCCAGAAGGCAGATGATGTGCTCAGGTTTGGTTTGGTTTTTGTTGTTGTTGTTTTTCTAATGACTTCATCGTGTAATAATGAACTGCAGCCATCTGGATCCTCCTATCTCAGCCTCCCAAGGTGTTCCTTTTTATATTTATTTATTTATTTATTTATTTATTTATTTATTTATTTATTTATTGTGTGCGTGTGCGCGCGCTGCGGATTGATTGAACCCAGGGCCATTCCATCTCGGAGTTACAGCCCCAGCCTGATTTTTTTTTTTTTTTTTCTGAAACAGGTCTGGCTAGGTTGATAAGCGCCTCACTACTTGCTGAGGCTGGCCTTGAACCTGTGATCCTCCCCGTCTCAGCCTCCTGCGGAGCACTGGGATTACAAGTGTGCGCCACCACGCCCGGCTCCAAAGTTCCCTTCTTAATATCTCGAGGCTGAACAATTATTCAGAGATCAAAAAGGAAAGGCACCACCGGCATGCAGCCAGCTACATTGGCACCCCTTTCCCTTTCCTGAGGAGACACTTCTGAAGACTTTTCTTTACAGTCACCCGGAGCAGAATCAGAGAGCGAGCTGATAATTGCCCAATGCCTGCAGCACAGCCCCGCCGCCCCCGTGCACCACGGAGGCTCCGCAGCCCACACGCGAGTGTGCAGACACGCAACGCGCATGCACACAGGTGTCTGCTGTGCAAGCTGCCTCCTGCACCCGGCCCCAGCCCTACCTGGGTTCTGAGCTGGGGACCTCGGGTGGCAAAGGTACGGATGAGTCACAGGGAATTCTGCAACCCCCACCCCCATTGCAAAGCGTGCCTGCACCTGCGCCCTGCCGTCGAAGAGGTCAGGGGCTCCTGTCAACACCCTTGTCTCCGCTCCCGTCATCTGAAAGTAGGAAGAGGCAGGCAGGCACACTGCTAAGCCCCCGCAGAGAGAGGAAGCACTTCAGTACTGTGGCAATTCCATCTGGGGTCCAAGTGTCTCTGCAGGTGAAAAGGGACTTTTCCCCTAGTGCTCCTGTGGGTGACAGATAAGGGGGCCCCCGGCACAGCTGCTGGCAACATTGGTGGCCGCAAAGCAAAAGCTCAGGGTCGCTGTCCTTGCTGCTTCTGGAAGCCTCAGGTGTAAACCAGCTGCAGGGAGCAAGGGAGGCCAATCCCCGCTCACGTCTCCGGTTCTGCAAGTTGGGGTCTGCAACTTGTCTTCTGGGTTTCTTGCTCCTTCTCTCATTCGCTTGTTTACCTCAAGCTCCTCCTGGGAGCCCAGCCCCACGGAAACAGAGACTTCCAGTTCAAGGCTGTATGAGAGCAGAGCGAGGTGGTGCACACCTGTAATCCCAGCGCTTAGGAGGCTGAGACAGGAGGATCGCGGGTCTGAGGCCAGCCTCAGCTATTTAATGAGGCCCTCTGCAACTTAGTGAGACCTTGTTTCCAAATAATAAAAAATAAAATAAAATAGGGCCGGGGGATGTAGTTCAGAGGTAGAATTCCCCTGGGTTCAATCCCCAGTTTAAAAAAAAAAAAAAAGTCGTCCAAGAGAGTCATGCCACAGGAAGATTTCCAAGTGAGACCCAAGTTCAAATCCTCGTTCCACTACTTCTCAGCTGGTACTAAGGGCACATTCTGGAATGTTGTGATAACCATACACCCACGTGGGGTCGTTATGAAGACAGAAAACGAAGGCACAGACGAGATGAACGTCACCCCATGCTCGGTACAGAGCCATTATTGCTAGGAATATCGGGTCGGCACATTTTGGACAAACGACTCAATGCAGTGCCCGGCCCCGAGTGGACGCTCAGGAGCGTGACCTGCTCCTATTTTCCTCTCCAGGGGCGAAGCCACAAGAGGGACCCGGCTCCCACAGCAGGGCGAAAAGGTGCCAAGGAACCAGAGTTGGGGAAAGCTCGGTTCTGCCCGGGGTGGAGGGGTCAGCGGCAGACTCCTCCCGGGGCCAGTCACTCTGCGAAGCTCCTTCGCAGTGGCAGATGGACGCAGCTAACTCAGACAGCGCCCGCCCGGTCTCTGCACCCTTGGGGAGGCAGCCGCTCCCTCCCAGCGCCAGAGCAGAGCGCGCACGTTTGCTTCCCTCTTACAGTGTTATGGGTAGATTCTAGAATGATCCCGAAGAGCTGGGCGTGGTGGTGCACGCTTGTAATCCCAGTACTTGGGAGGCTGAGACCGGAGAATGCTCCTGGGTTCAATCCTCATTACCGCAAAAATAAATAAATAAATAAATAAATAAATAAATAAATAAATAAATAAATAAATAAATAAATAAAGGATGTTCCTGAAGAGTTCATCCATTACTGCTCAGAGTTGATGTGATTAAGCGGTGCGGGCTGCAGTCGCATCAGTGGGCAAATCCACTGTAATGGACTCACTGGGTGGTCACCCAGGCAGGTGGGTGTGGCTGGAGAAGGCGGGTCCCTGGAGGTGGGGCTGTAGAGACTGTGCTAGTGTCTCTTGAATCCCCACTCACTTCTCCGGTTCGGCGGAACAGGACGGCTCAGGGTGGGGTCTGCAACTTGTCTTCTCGGTTATTCTGGGTTTCTTGCTCCTTCTCTCCTTCACTTATCTCTATTTTTTTTTTAATTATAGCGAATCATTGATGTTATAAAATAGAGAGATTTCACATGGAAATCCAGAGACATGGTCTTGCTGGAAAATTCAGCTCTAGCAACACTGGTCCTGTATTGCCGAGTGGAGCCAATGAGCTAGAGCTGGGCCGTCGCCGCCCCCGTCCTCTGGGGCCTGTGGTCACCCTCTTGACATGGTCCCTTCTCTCCCCTATCACCCACCAACCTGAGCCTGGGTATCGGTGGCTTTGTTGAGCTTGCAAGCGTAGCTTTTCCTAAAGTAGGAAAATTTTCTCTCTATTCTAGTGCCTGCCAAAAGCGTCAATAAATAGGCTGGATGTGGTGGCACGTGCCTGTAATCCCAGGACTTGGGAGGCTGAGATGAAGAATATGATGATGGTGGTGGTGGTGGTGGTGATGATGATGAAGAAACCACAAATCACGCTTGTAATCCCAGCATTCGGGAGGCTGAGACCGGAGGATCCGGGTTCGCGGCCAGCCTCAGCTACCTAGTGAGGCACTCCGCAACTTAGTGAGACTCGGTTTCAAAATAAAGAATAAAAAATGGGGCTGGGTGTATAGCTCGGAGGTAGAATGCCCCTGAGTTCAATCCCCAGTACCGCCAAAAAAAAAAACCAAAA
>PVLC010038328.1:0-14801 GCA_004027655.1 Graphiurus murinus | reverse complement strand
TGTTTAGATACTAAATAATATAAGTATCCATTGACAAAATGGATAAACAAAATGTGGCATATTCAAGCAATGGAGTATTATTCATCCATAAAAAGGAGGGAAATTTTGACACATGCTACAACATGAATGAACCTTAAGGACATGCTGTGCAAAATAAGCCATTTGCAAAAGGGCAAATAATATCTGCTTTCATTTGTGCAAGGTACCCAGAAGAGGTATGTTTATAGAGATAGTAAAACAGAGGTAAACAGACTGGAGAGGAGAATAGGGGATTACTGCTTAACGGGTATAGACTTTCTGTTTGGGGTGATGAAAAAGTTCTGGAAAAAGATAATGGTATTGCTTGTACAACATTGTTAATGTACTTAATGCTACCAAATTATATACTTAAAGTGCTTAAATGGCAAATTTTTATATTATATACATTCTACCACAATAAAAATATATTGTATTGAACTAATCCATGTCTTTAAACACTCTGGACAAAAACTCCTTTGAATGGGACTGAATTGGAAAGAACTGGTCATTAGGCAAAAGACATGCTAGAAAAACCGACTTATTTCCCTGTTGATGTCTCTGTCTTTCAAACACCCTATTCTCTCTTGGCTTTCTTCCTTTATTCTTTTGGTTCTCCTTCTAACTCCTTGGAATTTCTTTTTGCCTTCTTAACTTTTTCCTTTTATCAATTCCATGTAACAGCTTCCCAGGGCCCCTCGCTCTCATGGACTAGAACACATTGTGCTTGTTGAAGGGAGTTCTGGCTCCTACTGAAGTGCTTGCCTCGCCCTGCAACCCCAACTAGTCACATCTGTGCTAGTGTTCTACCACACAGCCAGGCCAGAGCTCTCATCTGCCTCTGTGGACTGTTCCCTCCCTCCCCATGGCTCTCATCAGTGTGGCCTCCTGTCCAAAAGCCCTTCTCACAGGTACGCCAGCTTGGGATCCTGGGGTATCTCTTTCTCTCTTAACACTCTGCCAACTGGTTGCCAAGTCTTACTGATGTTATATTTGCAATTCTCTTATGTCAGTAATGTTTAAATTCTGGGCTGGATTAAGACAAAGTTTTCACTTTGGGCTTGACAAAAATGATGGAGTATAGTGAAAGGTTGGCATCTTTCCTTTCTTGGGAAGAATTGTTCTTTTTCAGAGATAATGCCTTTCCTTCAGTAGTAGGTAAATATGGTGCTTTCTTTTCTTTCCTGGTACTGGGGATTGAAGCCAGGGGTGCTCTACCTCTGAGTTACACCCTCAGTCCTTTTTATTTTGAAACAGGGTCTTGCTAAGTTGCTGAGGCTAGCCTCAAAGCTATGATCCTTCTATCTTGGCCTCCCAAGTATGGGTATTATAGGCATGTGCCATCATGCTCAACTGCTTTTGTTTTTAACTGGTCATACTTAGCTTACTAAAAAGTTAGGAACTCAGTGTAGAATCCTCCAAATTGTTCTGAAATATTTCTGGTTTGTACCAATGTAGCACCTGGCCACCTCTGTGTCCTGCCCCAAGCCCCTCATCCCCCATGCAGTTCAGGTCTTGTCTTCACTCACCAGCTGGTGCTCCAGGCCATGCCCAGACTCTTCCAGAGTGTATCCTCAGGTGGGCTTAGACAGGACTGCAGCAGGTCAATGGCTTTGGGGGTGAGGAGGGGTGAGACCACTTGGGCTGCTAGGTCAGCCACAGGGCACTGGTTCAGGATCTGCAGGAGGGATGGACAGTGTCAAGAAACTGAGGCCAAATTGGGCGAAAGAGCCCAGAGTCCCTGGCCCTACTAGGTTGTCTCCTGCCTGTCTCCTTCAGGGCCCTGGTGTTCTTGACCCCTGCTGCAGGTGCTAGGCACAGCAGGGGTGGTGTCTGGGGGTCAAGGAGGAAGGTGTGTTGAGTTGAGGAAGGGCAGCCAGCAGCCCTTCCTACCCTCACCCTCCCCTAGGCTCCTTCCCCCTTCTGTCCCTCTTCACTGCCACCCCCCCTACCACCACCACTCACGGAGTTCAGAGTTTGGAAGAGGATGTGCACGAACTCTGGTGCGCTTGTCTCCTGCAGCCTAATGGCCAGCTTTCCCTGGGGACATAAGCCAAGGTCTGTCACCACCCTTCATCTGACAACACTGCCACCAGGACCCTAGCACCCCATAATTGTTTTGTGCCTGGCTGGGAGCCTGGTACTCTCCAGAAGTCTCCAGAAAGAGAGCAGCTGGAGAAGGGAAGGGCCCGGGGTGGGTTTCTGAAACCAGAGGGCAGAAGGTCTCTGGGGAGCCACAGACCAAGAGATTGAAGCTGTACTTGATCTTCTGGAAGCATTCAACATATTGCTCCATTGTTATCCCTGTGGGAGGAGGGGCAAAAGTTGGGGGTCACCATCATCCCAGACACCCCTTCCCCTTCTCCCCTGGGGGGGCCTTCAGCACTTACCTTTCTGAGCCTTACTCTTTTTGCCCCCGAATCTCTTCTTCTTGTTATGGCTGGCCTTTCCCTCTCCCTCCTTCAGCTTTCCCATGAACAGCTCGATGTCCCTCAGGACATGATTCAGCACCTCCTGGCCCCCGAATAACCAGAGGCCTTGAGCGGGCAGTTAGGCCCATCCTGGAACTCCCAACCCAGCCCCCTCAGGCCCAGCCTGTGCCTCCTCAGCCCAGGCCTGCCCTGGCCACCCTGGGTCCCTGGTCTCCTATGGGAGGGGGAGGGCCGGCATCCTCCCTCACCCTAGGCCCAGAAAGCCCGAGCAAACCCCAGACCATCTGTGGTTACCTCGTCCCTCTCTGGGTCCTCAGGGGATGGGGGCCGCCTTGGAGGAGGTGGAGTGAAGGCTCTTGGCTCTTGGGCACTGGGGTGGTGTGGCAGGGGCCTCGGGGACAGTGGGAAGCCTGCAACGTATGGGACAGGGGCCTAGAGCGCCTCTGACTTGTGATGGAAACCCTCGCCTCCACCTGCCCCACTTCCAGACTCACTGTGCTGTGGGGCCATCCTGTAGGGCTGTTCTGGAGGGGGCCCCTGCTCCAGAGGAGCTGCCTGCTTCACAGGGACTGGCCTTTCCAGAGAAGGCCCCCTCCATCTGTTCTGGCCTGGATGAAGGCCTCCGAACCGAGGCCTGGTGAGGACATGGTGAGGGACACATCTTTAACTAGGTTTTGGGGACAGAGGCCCTGCCCACACCCTGTCCCAGGACCCAGGGGCACCACTACCTCTCTCTAGGAGCCCTACCCCTGCTCCCCACACTCCACCTGGACCCTCCCTGACTGCTGCCTAGTGCCCTCGCCCTCCTGGGTCCCGTAGCAGTCTCCAGGGACAGTCTCTAATGCCCCCTGGGCCTAGCCCCTTCCCCACACCAATCTCAGTTCTAGACCTGGCTTGGTTGGGCCACGGGCTCCTGAGTGGTCCGCATGGAGGGCCAGAGTCTGAGGGAGGGGTGGACTGTGTCTGCAAGTTGGGTGGCTGTGCAGAGGTTGCCTACCTTTGCTCCAGCTCCTCCTCTAACATCTTCTGCAGGCTGGTCCTCAGCCGCTCCGCCTGGAGAAAGCAGCAGTCAGCCAGGCAGTGTGTGTGTGTGTGTGTGTGTGTGTGTGTGTGTGTGTGTGTGTGTGTGTGTGTGTGTTGTGTGATAGCCACTGAACCCCACCCCTGGTGGCCTGGTGGCCACTCACCCCCACTTCCTGGCACTGGAAGAGCAGAGTGCTGATGGTTGGCAGGCCAGACTCCTGCACAGTGATGGATAAGATGGAGTTGTAGGAGCAGGTGTTGAGAGCCACATCCATGGCCTTGATGCTGTCCAGGCGGTAAGAGTCCAGCTCCTCCTGGGCCAGGTGGAAAGGTCAACTGTGAGGCTGCTGAGAGCAGGTTAGTGCCTGGGAGCTCCCAATGGGGTTGCCCCTGCCCTCTGATGGCCTGGGACTGGGATGTCACCGGCCCTGACTTGTGCCTCTGTTCCTGGGCCCTGTCTCCTGTCTCTTCCTAGGCCTTGCATATGGGGAGGGGTGACTGCTGTTTGAGGCATGGAGGGTTGGAGCCTGGTGCTTGATCTTCTGCAGCCCAGGTTGGTCAGGGCCCACATTGGGTTCTGCTGGAGCTGACCTTGGTCTCGATGTCCAGCAGCTGGAGCCAGCCATCTCTGGCCTGCAGGATCAGATCTTGACTCCACACCCGGCCCTGTGCGTCCATCTCCTGCAGCTTCTGCAGGGCATCCTTGGGCTCCCGAACTCTCTGTGTCCCCAGCTTACATGTCATCAGATGCTAAGGGAAGAAGAGGAGGGCCAGACTGGAAGAAGGTCTGGGGAGGGGATCTCGGGTGGGGGAGGGTAGGGGAAAGGCAGCAAAAGAGGAAGGTAGGTCCTGGGTGCCCTGGTGGGGAGGTCCCAGGTTCCCAGTAGGGCTCCCTTCAAGGACAGCGTGAGGCCATGTAGAAGCAATCCAGCTAGTGATGAGCTTCCAGGTCTGGGGCTGAGGGGCCACATGAGGACTCCAAAGGAGTTACAGGACTCCAAAGGAAGGACAGTTGTGGGTGGCTGGGCAGTGCTGGAAGTGGGCTCCAAACACCCAATGCCTGAACTCCAGTGTGGGCTGAGGAGCCTTGGGCTCTGTGTCTGGTCTCCTTTGCTGCATTTGGGAGCCTGCCGTCCAACCTTGTCTCCACTGCTCCTCATACCCAGATGCCCTTCCCACCTCTGCCATCCACCACTTCAGTCTCTCAGGAAAGTCAAGCCATCTTCTCTGACTCTTACCCAGAGAGACCACAATGATCTCAATCTCCCACGAGCCCTTGCCTGCTGCTAGCTGGATCATTTGGTGGGCTCCTTCCTTCTCTAAGTCCTGCCCCTTGAGGCTCCCCACCCAGCCTGCCTGGGTTCAGCTCCTCTCTTTCTGTATTTACACTGCCGGCAGCTCAGGGGACCATGATGTTCCTTGTCATCCTTGCTCTCACTTGCTGGGCCTCTATGAAGCCAGTCCCCAGCCCCTACCCCATGAAGAAGTTAAATGCTCACTGCCGCTCCCAGCTGTCCCAGGAGCCCCATCTCCACTGCCACTCAGGTTTCCAGACCCTGGCTCCAGTGTTGCTCCCTGCTTGAGCCCCATTAGAGCCCTAAGCTGTGAGGCTGCCAGGAGGGGAAGGTTTCTACCCCACACAGTATCTCCTGCCAAGTCCTCAGCCTCGCATCATCTTCTGGCTTGTAGCCAGTGCTTTGCTTTTACTGTGATGTTGACAGCCCTATAGGTAACCAGCTCTCAAAGTGCTGGTCATCCTCCTGAGCAGGACCAGCAGCTCACCTTCTAGCCCTGGAGCTCAGCCCAGACACCCCTCTGCCACAGTGGCCCCACACCTCTCTCTCTCTCTTTCACATACACACACACACACACACACACACACACACACACACACACAGAATTGAACCCAGGACATTCTACCTCGAGCTACACCCTGAGCTCTTTTCGTTTTTTATTATGAAAAAGGGTGAGAGTCTTGCTAAGTTTCTGAGGCTGGCCTTAAACCTACAATCCTCCTGTCTCAGCTTCCCAAGTACTGGGATCACAGGTGTGTGCCACTGTGCCTGGCTGGCCTCTCAAGTCCCAGAGGGCTGCAGACCTCATGTCTTCCTTCCTCCAGCCAGGCAGATCCTGAGTAAAGAGCAACTCCCTGGAGGTGGGTGTGGTAGAAGGTGTGCCTGGAAACTGGCGGGCTGAGTGGGGTGGATGTAGGTGCTTCCTGGCCAGTCTCCCTACTACCTCCAGCTGGGCTTGCTCTGCCCACCCCTGGTCCCCTCAGCCTGGGCACTTAGCAGGTGCTCCATTGGGCTGCAGGCTGGCTGGATCCAGTCCACAGGATTCCTCCTGGCCAGACTCTTGGCAGGGACACGGGAGGTATCTATGTTTGGCAGGGCAGCACACACACAGGAACTCTGGGTGTAGTTGGAAACTGCCATCTGGGGCTCCGAGGTACTCACCTCCACCCTGTGCTGCAGGAGGCTAGGCTCTGTGGTCAGGCCCTGGGAGTACTCCTTGCGGTGCACTGCAGGATACAAAGCCAGGGGTGAGAGGTGGCAGAGGAGTGAAAAAAGGCTTGGGCAACTGCAGGAGTTGTCAGGTAAGGAGGGAAAGGCCAGAGGATGCGGGGTTCAGGGATTCATGGGTTCAGTGGGGAGCCAAGCAGAGCAGGGCTCAGGGGTGGGGGGACTACTTACAATAAATGGCTCTGTTGCTGGGCCGGGACATGGCGACACTGCTGAGGATGGCTGCCTGGAACTGCAAGTGAACCAGAGACGGCCATGAGAGCTGGCGAGAGGAGTACCAGGCACAGCGGGGGCAGAGAGCTCCTTCTGCTCTGAGCTGGGGCCTCTGGGGCAGACCCAAAGCTTCTGGCTGCAGGGGGCATTTCCAGAGCCATCTACAACCAGCCTCCTCTGTCTTAGTAGGCCCTGAAGACCCTGTGCTAGGGAAGGGAGGGCCAGCCTGGGAGGAGATAGCATGGCTGGACCCCAGGGCAGGTGCCAGGCCTCCTGTTATTTGGTTCCGGGACCAGATCTACCCTGGACCTGGGTGCGGAAGATCCTGAATAAGTGGGCTATACCTGTGTCTGTAGGGAGGGCAGAGGGCTCTGCAGCCTTCCCTGCTAGAGTGAGCCCTTTTGTCCAGCCCTGTTTCAGTTCTGCTGATGGGAAGAAGCTGATGTTAGCCTATAAGACACTCTCAGGAGGAGTGTGTGTGCCTGTGCACACGTGCCTGTCTATGATGGGGCTCTGTGGGACTTATGTCCCTAAATGTTGAATCGATACTCCTGTCTCTGTGCCTTCTCATACTCCTTATCGTCTCCCAGAGCTCCTCCAGCCCCAACCTTTAAAATCCAGCTCATGGATCACCTCCCTAGCGAAGACCCCCTTAACTACCACCCTACCCAGAGTGCCCTCCGAATGCCAGCCTGAGTCTTGAACATTCTCTGACAAGAACAGCAGCAGCAGACTGCTGCCCACCCCTCATGAACACAGTCATCCAACCCTCACCACCATCCTCTGGTGTTTAGTTGCTGCTGAGTGCTGAGCACGGTTCTACTGGCTTTATCTGCAATAACTCAATCTTCAAAATGACCTCATGGATGAATTCTGTTATTCTTTCCACTTAACAGATGAGGACTCTGACACTCAGAAAGGGCAACAGGCCTGGGGTGGTCACAGTAATTATGTAATAGAGAATGAACCCAGGCCTGTCTGGCTGTGTACCCCATGCTTTAATTGTTTATAATGTGCCCTTGTCACTAGATAGTGAGTTGGCGCAGAGGAGTCTAGAACACCTCTCGGTTGAAGTGGAAAAGTACTAGGTGTACATGCATATGTGTAGGGTGGAGGTGAGGCTTAGACACTCGTAGATTGAGGGTGTGTGCTATCTGAGTGAGGCACGGATGCATCCTGAATAGACATTGGTTTTGTGGGTTACCCCACATCTGCATGGTGCACCGAGTTGTACAGAACCGTGGGATATTCTGGGCAAAGTGTAAGAGAGCACCCACACCTGTTTACTAGGACTGTTAGGAAAATATCGGAGTATCTGAAAAGATGACTCAGTGATGGGAAATCAATTGCCAGTGAACAATCATGGGAGTGTAGAGGAGGCCCCGGGGCTCTGTTCCCTTGTTAGGGAGGACCCCTTTCCTCTGCAAGGGGAAGGGGTGCTGGAACCCCTCCCCCTCCCCCTCCCCCTCCCCCAGACTGTGACATTCACTTCCGGCTTCTAGACCGGAAGAGAAACAAGGGCTGCCCTGGTCAGCTCCTCCCTGTTCCCACACACCAGGGGGCCGTGTGAGTTGCTAGAGATAGCAACCCTGGGAGAGGGCGAGGGCTGGCTCCGCCTGCCTGGCCCCTTGTGGCATGGGGAACTGTGGTAGCCCCCTGCCCCCTTCCCCCCGCCCATTTATTCTCCAAATGTAGGGTCTTGGAGCGGGGAAGGGGTATCTATATTCCCTTTGCTCTGCTTCCCTGCCGGCTGGCCAGTGGCTGAGTCCTAAGCCCCTCCTTGGGTTGATCCTCCTGCCCAGGTCTGGGAAGAAGCTGGAGAGAGGTCCTGGCCTGGGAAGCCACTGAGTTGCCCCCGCTAGCCCTGCGGCTGGCCAGGCGCTGGCCTTCCCTTACCTGGGTGCCTGGGTGGCCGATCCCCTGATTCCCCAAGGCCAGTGATCTGGTGCTGGTGCCGGAGGGTAGTGGCTTCTCTGCTGGCTGCCTCAGCAGCGCTCTGTGGATAAGCAGGTGGCCCTGTGGTGATGAGGCGGTGGAGACAGCCACACCTGTGCTCTTTGGACTCTGGTAGGTGGAGAGGCCTCCCAGGTCACCACCTGCCCAAGACTGAGCTGGATGTGTGGAAGCCTGGCTCCCAGCTTCCTCCTTGCTGGCCGCTGGCCTCTGGCCTTAGGCATGACCCCCTTGTCCGTCTGCCTTTTGGGTACCTCCTCTGGGGCCCCAGGTCAGCATCAGGCACTGGAGCTGGGAGCAGAGAGAGGGCACTGTGTCCTGGGGAGCCTGAGTTCTGCTATCAGGGGATGGCAGGTCAGCTGGAGGTGGGTCCCAGGCTTGTGGGAAGAAGTGGGTTGGCGCGTGTGTTGTGTGCACGTGTTCTGTGACTAGGAGCACGTGATTGTGTGTGGCCAGGTGGTGCCTGTGAGCAGAGAAGATGGGGGGACAGGCACAGGACCACTTTACATGGACTGAGATTTCTTTCCAGCAGGGCTCACCTTGTTCTGTCCTTTCTTCTGTCTGCTTCCACCCAGCAGGGCACCCTCCCACTCAGTTATCTTGTTCTTGTTCCTCTACTCTCTTTCTTCCTCCACTCTTTCCTCCTGCTCCCCTCCCCCTCCCGGACCCTTGGTGGATGCCTGGCTAGCTTTGACAAAGATGGGAAACTGAGGCTTCCCTCTGTCCCTATTCAAGGACATCCCCAGTCCCTGTACTTTGTTATACTTAAGAATCTCCCGTGAATCCCAGGGCAGGCCAGGCTTCCTGCCTTCTGGGAGCTCAGCCCAGCAAGGGAGGTCAGGCATAAACAGAAACCAAAGGAGCAAGGTGGGCGGAGTGGTGGGGAAGGAGAGGAAACGTAGTGTGGGGGATCCTCATGGGATTGAGGCTCAGGCCCCCGCCAGTGTTTGGACTTGGGTTGGAGAGTCCTGTGGAACCTGTGACTGCATCCTGCATCCCACCCTTGGCTTCCCTGGGACCAGCCCAGGAGACCTACTCCTCCCCCACCCCAACCCTGACTGACACTGCCTTGCATGGTCCTGAGCCCAGAGACTGCATCCCAGCGAGGGCCCTCCCCCACCTGAGCTGCTGTGGGCCCTGGGGAGAGTCCACCAGGCAGCCAGCTTCTAGAGTCCAGAGGTTAGGTGCTGCTGGGCTGGTCCTAGCCATGACCACTTGGGAACCTGCCCTCTTGACCTCCTTGGATATCTCACTCCCTGGGCCTCGGCCTTTTGGACCTTTCTCAGCTTCTTTCAGGACACGATGGCCTGTCCCCTCTGCCTCTCCCAGTCCCAGCCTAACTTCACCAAGGTCGTAGCCACATTCTACTCTCAGCCTTGGCTTGGGTGTCCAGCCAAGCCCTCATTCCTACCCAGCTCCAGCCAGGCCCCGTCCTTCCTGTGGGCCTCTCCCCAGGTCAGTGTGAGCACAGCATGTGTCTCAGGGGGACCCGGGGACAGGGTGGGGTGGGGGTTCAGCCTACCCCAGAGGTCCACACTACATCTGTAGGAGACCCACATCCTCAGCATCTTGCACTCTGCTGTGCCTTGGAGGGGTGCCCTGGGGGCATGTGGGTCTCCTTCCATAGGAGCTTTCATAGCCAGGGAAAGGAGCAGGATTGGGCCTAGGGCTTCTACAGTGAAGCTACCCCATGAAGAGGGGTGTTAGGGAGAGTGGAGAGGCCAGGCCACTCACACCTAGGGTTTGACAATTGATGCTTCCACCCAAAGACAGCTCCAGGTGCCCGAGCCATCTCGGCTGAGGCAGGGGGAGATGGCACTCTGGGGGGAGGGGAAAGAAGCATCCCCCTGAAATTCTGAGGCTACAAAGGTGGGGAACTCGTTTATTCATTCATTCTATAACTTCCGGTAGAATCCAGCATTCCCTGCCTAATAGGCACTGAGTCAGGTGCTAGCACACACCCGGAGGGTCACAGACACCTTGGAAAGAAGCCTGAGTTCCTTATCTCCCTCCAAACAACGCAACCCCTTCACCTATGTCTCTGTCACAGTTAAGGCATCAGTATTCACCTGTGTGTTGCAGCAGGGGCTGGAGTCCTCCCTCAGCCCCATGCCCAATCCATCACCTCACCTGTGAGTCTCTCCTTGGTAACAAGTATACGGATCCGTCTCCTCTCACCCTCTGGTCCCCATCAAATTCTCTTCCTCTGCCCATGCAACTGCAGCAGTCTCCAACTGTCTCCTTGTCTCCTCTCTCTCTCTCTCTCTCTCTCTCTCTGCAATGCTGGAGATTGAACCCATTCTACCTCTGAGCTACACCACCAGCACTATTTTATTTTGAGATAAGATCTCGTTAAGTTGTGGAGGGTACCACTAAGACTCTGAGGCTGTCCTCAAACCTGTGATCCTCCTGTCTCAGCCTCCCAAGTACTGAGATTAAGAGCGTGTACCACCATGCCCCAGTCACTCTGTTTTTATTAACTCTCTCTCTTGGTTGTAGATGGTGATCTAACTTGACAGGAAATCTGATCTTCCACTCCTCTGCCTAAAACTCTTCACTGCTTCCCATGGCTCTCAGAATGAAATCCAGACTTCTAATCACTGCAGATGAGGATGGTCAGAAACTCCAGACAGGACCTCTGAGACTACCTTATCTTCCCTAACTGCTGCCTGTGGACTTTACACTCAGCTTGGAGGACAACTTGTGATCCAGTAGGAGTCATACCTGGCCCCCAGCAGCACTCTCTCTGCCTGGGACTCCCACTGGAATCCTGCCACACCTCTGGTCTCCACACACGCCCAGGATTCCCGCTCTTAGCTCCCATAAACCTGCCACACACAGTCCTCCATTACCTCGAGCATAACATTGAGAGTCGAGGCCCCGCCCCAGGCCTCCCTTGTGACCCAGATGGTTTCTCCAGTCTAGAGAAGGACTTGGAATCAGATGAACGCGCTGTGGCACCCCATGCACCAGGAGCTCTGCTTGGGGGCATCAGGGCCGATGTCCCCAAGGAGGAACCGCTGGGCAGACCATTGCAGGAGCGGGAGTCCATCTGTGAGAGGAGGAAGGGAATGCCAGGCAGGCAGAGGCAGCAGCCGGTTCTTTTGCATCAAGGGGCAGGAAGGCAGGGTGAGAAGGTGAGTGTGGTCAGAACATGAACTCCGTGTGTGTGTGTGTGTGTGTGTGTGTGTGTGTGTGTGTGGTGGAGAGGGAGTCGCAGAGTAGCAGGTGACAGGGGGTTCGTGTGTCTTTATCACTTGATGGTGAGTAGAGTCTGGTTTTCCTCAAAGGTGAGACAAGGAGGTGGCTGGGTCTGCTGCTTCTCTGGCACTTCCTGGTCTTCTTCATATAAAGAGGGTCTTCTGGAAGTGGAGGCACAGGGGGTGGGCCCAGGTACACAGGTTTTAGGCTGCCCTGGCCTCGCCCAGGAAGCAGACCTGGGTCCCTTGGAAGCTCCAGAGCAGGCCCTGGCTGGAGTGGGGCGATTCTGGAGGACCCTGAGGAGGAGAGCTCTGTGTTCATGGAGGGCACCGAGTGAGGCAGGGCAGGCCACAGTTTGCGGACGAAGCCTGTTCGTGGCTAATAGGCCCTGAGGGATGGGATGCTACCTCAGGCCCAAGAACCAGAGCCCGGAGCAGAGTCTAGCAAACCTGGACAACTGGTTGGGCCATAGTGACATTTTATTTTTGCTGGGATAGCCTCCCTGTCGGGTGGGGGCTGGAGCCTGTGTGGTGGTAGCCCTGGGGTTGCTGGGGAGTGCCACCCCAGGGAGCAAGTTGCTTCTCTGAATGAGGCAGAGGAGTTAAGCAAGAAATGAGAGCCTAGTGTGGTGGTGCATGTCTATGATTCCAGTACTTGGGAGGCTGAAGCAGGAGGATTGCAGGCTCCTTATCAAGGCCCTCAGCAACTTAGTGAGACCCTGTTTCAAAATAAAATAGGCTGGGGCTGTAGCTGCCCCTGGGTTCAACTCCTAGTACCACCCCCTAAAAGAGAGAGATGAAGTCCCTCCCCTTGGGGCTTACGTTCCAGAAGAAGAAGAAAAAACACAAAGATAATCAGAGCCCTGATAAGTGACATGAAGGTAACAAAGAAGGGGTGTGGACCAGAGTGTGGGTGGTAGGGTGTTTTGGATGCAGGAAGTGAGAGAAGACCCCTTGAGCTGAGGCAGAGGAATGATGGGAAGGAGCCAGGCAGGGGAGCAGTAAGGCAAAGGTCCCACAGCTGGAGGGAAGCCAGGGAGCCAGGGTGGGATGTGGGAGCGAGAGGTGGCAGCGCCCTGTGGCCAGGCCAGGAGTCTGGCTTGTAATCTGAGGGCAGTTCCGGCACAGCGAGGTTTTAAGAGGAGTGGTGGGATCTGATTTGTGTTTTAGACAGTCTTTTGGGTTACGGGGACAATGTGTGGTGATGAGGTTGGGGAGTGAACAGGGAGACCCTATGAGCTGCAACCATCACAGAAGACACCGGGGCCTGGACAGCAGGAGGGCAGTGAGGATGGAGACTTGCTGCAGGTGAACTGCACAGATGCACTATGGGTAGATGGGCCGGGTGGGAGAGAGAACTTAGGTTTGGGGCTTAGGCCACTGGTTTGGCTATGGTGACATCTTAAATGATTTTTTTTACAAACATACGCCTGTAATCCCAGTACTGGTAAGGCTGAGACAGGAAGATCATAGGTTCGAGGACAGCCTCAGCAACTTATCAAGGCCCTCTGCAACTTAGTAAGACCCTGTTTCTAAATAAGAAATAAAATTGGGCTGGGGTATAACTTGGAGTAGAATGCCTCTGGGTTCAATCCCTAGTACTAAAAAAATTTTTTTTTCTTATTTTTGTGGTACTGGGGATTGAACCCAGAAGCATGCTACTTCTGAGCTATAGTCCCAGTTCTTTTTATTTTTTATTTTGAAATAGAGTCTCACTAAGTTGCCAAAGTTGGTCTTGAACCTGTAATCCTCCTGTCTCAGCCTCCCAAGTACTGGGATTACAGGTGTCTGCCACCATACCCAGTAGCTGGCTATCAATCCAGATCTTTCTCAAATCCTGCACAAGTGGTTCTGGGCCTTCCTGGCCTGGATCCATTGCAGAGTGCAGGACTCCCACTCATGCCTCCTCCCTCCCTCTGCTCTCACCACCCCCCTAATCCAGGTAGATGGTGCTGGGGCCTGGATTCCTTCAGCCCTGCTCCCTGACACCCTTAGAGGACAGGACCTCAGGATGCTCGGATATCCCTTCAGCAGGCCTGGACCTTGGCCAGTGAGTCAGAGCAGGCTTCTCAGGAGATCAGGCTGGAGGGGACCTCAGGCCAGCGGACAGAAAGGACTTCTTTGGAACAAACAACCTCCAGGAAGGAAATGCCCTCTGTGATCTCCGGGTGGGGCCCACCAGGCCCAGCTTACATATGTGGGCAAGGAAGGGTGTTCCCATCATCAGATGGACAGTGCCCTGGACACCTGTCTAGGAGCTGGTGACACTGAGGTGGCCTGTGTGTGGCCCATCCCTGGCCTGGCCACTCCGTGGGGATGGCAGGGTTGGGGGCTTGACCAATACCACACCCTTGTTCATACACTTCTGCTCCTGCCCCACTTCAGACCGCTGCCTGAGCTTGCTGCAGTGCAGACATTAAAATCCATGTGGTGAAAGAACCTTCAACGATCCAGGGCAAAGTTTGCCATGTTCTGCCAAACATAGAAAAGGCAGAAGCCGGGTGTGGTGACGCATGCTTGTAATCCCAGCATTTGGGAGGCTGAAACGGGAGGATCTGGGTTCGCGGCCAGCCTCAGCTACCTAGTAAGGCCCTCTGCAACTTAGTGAGACCCTGTTTCAAAATAAAGAATAAAAAATCAGGCTGGGGGTATAGCTAGGAGGTAGAATGCCCCTGAGTTCAATCCCCAGTACTGCAAAAAAAAAAGCATATCATAAGACACAAGATTATAGCTTTGCAAAATAAGTGCAGACACACACAAACACATAAATGTGGAAATTTAAATTGTATAAATTGAAACATAGAAAAGATATTAATAAAACATGTAATTATAAACATCTTGACAGAAAACATTGCAGTTATGTGAATCTAAAGATAGAAAATGTTTATGATGTATGAGGCGAAAAAACTCATTACAAAGTGGTAATACTCAATTTTATCAAAATATTATAATGATAGAAATATACATAGAAAAAGATTATAATCACAGGAATCTAAGCATTTGTTCAGCACTTGTGCTGTGACAGGCATCCAGCTAAGTGCTTTACAGCAAACATTCCCAACAGCCCTCTGAAATAGGTAATGTGATTTTAATCTCCAACTTACATATGAAGAGACTGAGGCACAAAGAGGCACAGAGAAGTTAAGTGTTTTGTCCCAGGTCACACAGCCAGGCAGGCATGCAATTTGAACCTAAGCAGCTGGGCTTGCAGAAGAGACACTGAAAGAAGTAATGTTGGTTTCTTAAGATGTATGCATGCATGCATGCAGGCAGGGGTTTCTCTGGCTTTTGCTTGCTTTGTACTTTTCTGTGTTTTCCAACTTTTCCCCAAAGAATATGTTATTTTTGTAACCAACACATCTTCACTCCAGGTCCAACCCACATGAAATAAATGGCAATTTGTAAAGTAACAAAATAAGACAAAAATGTTCCCGGAAAGTACT
>PVLC010038327.1:0-14839 GCA_004027655.1 Graphiurus murinus | reverse complement strand
AAAATTTGACTTAATGGAAGGTAACGGGAGGAGGGGGGGGGACACCCTAATGAGCATGATGTACTTATAAGATCACATCAAAGTCAATCACTAAACTGACCAGGAGATAGGGGGAGGGTGGGTGGGAATTGGGGAAGGGTTAATGAGAAATATGTGCATGGATGTCTTTACCTGTACTAGTTTGTACCCAACAAAAATGAGTAATTAACCCTGTTGTACCCAAGAAATGTATAAAATTCCATGCTAAAAAATTAAAAAAAAAAAAGAAAAATAACAAAAAATAGCTGAGCATGCTTGTAGTCCCAGCTCGTTGAGATGCTGAAGTGGGCTAATCATTTAACTCATGGATTTGAGATCAGTCTGGGCAACATAGAGACCCAATCTCAAAGAATAACAAACAAACAAAACTCCTGAAGTTAAAAAAAATAAATAAAATGATCATACAAATGTTATATAGCACAGATTATGACAATAAACTAGAAGTCAGTAGGTTAAAATAAAACAACAACAAACAAATAGAAAATAGTTGTTTCAATTGAATAAGATGAGGATGATTATATATATATATATATATATATATATATATATATATATATATACAGTCAAATAGAAAATAGAAGATAGTTGCTTCAATTGAGTAGGATGGTATTTATATATATGTATATATATATTTTTTATATATCCTAGCACTTGCAAATTTCCTGCTTAATATTATTTTGTGTGTAATAAATGAGTAAGATGCTTGATACATGGTATAGAGTATTCTACTTTTATATTAATTCATGTGTTTTGAGAGATCTTTCTCAAACAAGACAAAATTTTAAACAAGGCTTGGTAAATCTTATTGATCTTATTTCCTCCCTGTGTAGCACAGAACCCAGGACCCAGTAACAGTGTGATAAATAATAGTTGAAGATAAAACAGATGGATGTTTCACCATCAGATACAAATTCTACAACATGGACAAGTGGAATTGTCACCAAAGTTTTAGTCCAGTCTCAAAATAATTAGAAGGAAACAGAATCTGTCAGGGCAAAGCACATTTTAGTAATGATTGCCAATGAGAATCTGGACATTTGGTCCATTACTTCCCTCCCTTTTTAGTTTCCTTTGATGATCCTAAGAAGTCACCACAAATTAGGTAACTTAAAACAACAGAAATTTAATCTGTATTAGTTCTAAAAATAACCTAAAATTCAGAAGTCATCAGAGGAAAATCATGTAGGAAGAAGTTCTAGGGCAGCACCTAGCACCTAGCCTCTTCCAGTTGCTGTTCCTATCCTTTTCCCAGTTCCTGTCCTCTTCCAGTTGCTCTTGGAATCAAAATTCCTTGATTTGGCCGGGCGTGGTGGCGCACGCTTGTAATCCCAGCATTCGGGAGGCTGAGACCGGAGGATCCGGGTTAGCGGCCAGCCTCAGCTACCTAGTGAGGCACTCCGAAACTTAGTGAGACTCGGTTTCAAAATAAAGAATAAAAAATGGGGCTGGGGGTATAGCTCGGAGGTAGAATGCCCCTGAGTTCAATCCCCAGTACCGCCAAAAAAAAAAAAAAAAAAAAAAAAAATTCCTTGATTTGTGACTGGTCCTTCTTCCTATTGTCAAATCTCTCTCACATCATCATCATTATGTAGTATGTGTGTGTGTGTGTGTGTGCGCACGCGCGCGCACTCACGTGCATACATGTCCACACATGCACATGTATGTAAAGTCCTGGTTCTTTCTTATCAGGAAACTTGTGGTCCACATTTAGTGCCTACCAAAATAATACAGGAAAACTTCATCCTCTCAAGATTCTTAACTTTATCTTATAAACACATATATTAAAAAATATTGAATAATTTACACAGTTTTCAAGAAATGGGATCTTGCTATCTTTGAGCCATATTTTGATCTATTGCATGTGTTTTCTATGTGAGTTAGTCAAAGAATACATCAAAAATAAAGTAACATTACTTCTGACAAATAACTATGTGTTTATATTTTGCACTTACCAGGAAAGAATAAAGAAGGGAACAATGACAGTTATTCTCATAAATATTATCTTATTTGACCCTCAAAACAACTGTGGGGGTGGGAGTTAGTGTTTATGTTAAATAAATTGAAGTATCACAAATGTCAGAGATACACAGATAGAAAAATATGTAAGCAGTTAGTTTTTTTTTTTTCCTTAACTTTGTAAGTTTTCTATTTCTAATGACATCCACTCATTTTCCTTCTCTGCATGTCTACATGTCTGAGGAGATTAGTTTTTATTTTCTTAGTAATTGTGTAAAAATATTTCTAATACTGAATTTGCATACCCACTAGAAATAAACAAGAGTATTTTTTAAAAGCAATGTTGTTTACAGTTAAAATATTATTACCATAAATATAGACTGAATGCTTAATTTTAAAAATAATCTTGGTTAGCTGGGCGTGGTGGCACACGCTTGTAATCCCAGCATTTGGGAGGCTGAGACGGGAGGATTCGGGTTCGCGGCCAGCCTCAGCTACCTAGTGAGGCACTTCGCAACTTAGTGAGACTCGGTTTCAAAATAAAGAATAAAAAATAGGGCTGGGGGTATAGCTTGGAGGTAGAATGCCCCTGAGTTCAATCCCCAGTACCACAAAAAAAAATAATAATAATAATCTTGGTTAACCTGATAATGTAAAATACTTTTTTTTTTATTGGTTCATTGTAATCATATATCTTTGTTAGGTAAAAGCTGGTAAAGGCATACATACACACATCTCTCATTTCACCCTTCCCCAATTCCTGCCCCACTCCCTCTCGCTCCCTCCTTCTCAAGTTCAGTTTAATGATTGACTTTGATATGTTTATGAAAGTACATCATGTACATTAGGGTATTTCCCTCCATCCCCCCATCATCTTCAGTTAAGTCACCTTCTTTGTTCATCTTAGGTTTCTCCTTCTTCATCTAGAGTCCCTCTTATGTCCCACTTTCTCCCTAGCTTCTGCATATTAGGGAAAGTACACAATTTTTTACTTTTTTTAAATATGTGCTAAATAATAGCCTATATTGATATCCAATTAAAAACAAAACAAAAAATCTTGAACACATACAAAAATGCTCTAGGCGAACGAGAGCTTAGTATGTATAAAATGTCTTTCATGAATCATTTTGATGTAATAAATTACAAATACATTCAGTACATAAAGCATATAAAGTAATAGTTACAAAATACATGAGAATAAGGCATCTATATTATCTTTCTCTTGAAGTATGGTAAATATCTTTAGATGTTACTCTATCAGAGAAAAGGAAAAATGATCCAGGAACAGGCAGGATTACAGGAGTAGTTTTCCAGAGTCATTGCTAAAATCGCATACATCATAGGTATGGAATATTTCATATCATCTGGTTATCTAACCAGTATTTTCCGTGTAAAATTACTCAGAGAAATTAATGAATAACAATGATAAATAAAAATGCTATCTAAAATTGATGGTAAATTATCATGAGATAGTAGTCCTGGCTTACCTCTGAAATACTGAGTAAAAAACTATGTCCATGTAAAGTAGAAAGTTCTCTGATGCAGTTATATGTGGCAGAGGCACATTTCAGATTTATTTTTTTCTATGTATTTTACTTTGGCTGCATCAGTCAGATTGGCTGCCCCAGCATCTTCTTATAACAGATACTTATAGCCTTGATTCAGGGACTTCAAACATATTCTTTGTAAGCAAGCTGCCCTGAAATTGGACTCAGCTACAACATACCACCAAAAATAACTGCTTTCTTCACATCAACAAACACTAACATTCTCTTCACCTACAAGGGAAATTTGGATACATCATCCTTTTTTTTAATGCTTGCTTTCCTAGCTATAAGTGAAGAGCCATAAATTTTAATCCTTTCCTTCCTTTTCAAAGACCATCACTAGATGATGCCTTTATGGCAAGCACACCTGCCAAGGTTATTGTCCTCATCTGCTCTTTTATAATGTTTTATCCTAAAAGGCTTATTTTATTCTTTCTTACACTTATTTTCTATAATTTGAATAATTAGTATCTTATTCTATGTGAAAAATAAGTCATTAATTATGTAATATTGTTTTTCTTTGCATTTTTCATGATTGGAGATTGCTTTATACATTTAACATTTGGTAATATTTGTGTATGTAGAATCTATCATAATGTTGGAACAATATTGGAAATTAAGTAATATGTTCATCATAGAAATGAGTATAAATCTTGCGCATGCATCTATATAAGTGATACTAAAACACAATGCTCCCCCTGGCCTAATTTTAAAAATAACTAAGCTTTTGTTTGAGAAATATACAATATGCCACAGGTGGTGTAATAGTTTACAGAGTATTGTTCCCCAAATTCATGTTTATTTACAGTGAGAAACATGGTCTCTTCACATGTAATTAAGATGTAACCTTGGTCTTACTATCTTAAAGTTGGTCCTAAGTTTACTAACTTAATGTTTATAAATATAGTAAATGACAGAAACACACAGAGAAGGCCATATAAAGATGGAAGCAGAGACTGGAGTGATGGAACTACAAGTCAAAGAAAGTCACAGTTTGCTGGGAGGCACCAAAGCTAGGAAGAGGCATGGGACTGTATATTAGATAGACACTTGAGGAGAAGTATGCCCCTGCTGACATGATAGTTTTAGACTTGTAGTCTATAAACCTGTGAGAAAACAAATTTCTGTTATTTTAATCAATTCAATCTTGATACTATTTACAAAAGCTTGGTACTGTTTACTATAATTTATCTATATGAGGTCCTAATGCTAAATACTAGATATATCTTTGTCCCTTTCCTCCTTTCACTAAAACCCCTAAATCACTCCTTTGGAGTCTCTGTTCTACCTGATGTTACTCTTATTTCTGAATTTCTCTCTAGCTTCTACATGTATGAGAAAACATACATCTATCCTTTTTTTTTTTTTTTTAGACTGGACAGTCTTGCTTAGTATAATATTCCTGAGTTCCATCCATTTTCCTGCAAATAACATGATTTTGTTCTTTATGGCTGAGTAAAATTCAATTGTGTGTATATATCTTACTTTTGTGAATCATTCATCTGTTGAAGAAAACCTATGCTGTTTCCATAATTTGGCTACTGTAAATCGCGCAGTTATGAACATGGAGTATAACAGTTGAAATAATGCTACATATGTATACAAAATTACCAATTTCAATCTCAAGATATGTACATGGAGAGGGTGGGTAGGGTAGGAACAGGAGGGAAGTGCTCCAAGAGTTATGTGCATGTACGTTTCTATCACTCTATACCCCAATATGACGCATAATTACAATGTATCAAATAAAAATATAAAATTAATTTAAAAACTAAATACTAGATATAAAGTTAACCAGAATAACCCATTGATCAAAATTTTTTAGAAAATTTCACTTATGCAAACTAAATAACTAGAAATAAGGTGAAAAAGTTGTACTTAATTGATTTTAAAACTTCTTAAGTATGTCCTGACCTCAGTATGTATTTGACTTAAACTTTTACATCCATTTAACTCATCTGCAGGTGGGTATGAGAACTATTTGCAGAACAATGATCCTGAAGTGCTTGATCACATTAGAAAACATCCCATCACTCACTTAAGTGTGTTTATTGAGGTAAGAAGATGGAACAATTTATTTTAGATTTATTTAAAGCACAAAAGTCAAACCAAAATGAGAATTCTTAAAATCAAATGGAATTTTCTTTACATCAGTGATTATTTGCCTTTATTATTTTTTAAGTCACAGACTACCTTTGTAAATCTAGACCTCTTCTTTGTGAAATACATATATGCATAAAATGTTTTTATATTATCTCCTGATGTTCAGATATTTCCTGATATCAATCTTTATGTATCATAAAATCGCTAAGCAATCATATTGGAGAGAATTGTAATTAAGTAAGTTAGTTTTATTTCCAAATTATGAGGTAGTGTCCAGTGATTCTTTAATATATTGGTGGAAAGAGAGACTTCAATGTTCTCATTACTTTCAAGGTTATATATAAAGTCTTGGCTGTATGTTATTTTTGCGAAAAATGTGAATTATAATATTTTTATTGAAATTAGGTTTATAAATTCAAGAAGCCTACATCCAGATGATAAAATAAATCAAAAAAAGAGTTAAAATTACAAGATAAGGATAGATAAGATGCTAAACATTTATCCCAAATATTATAATACATGCACAATTGAATGCTCTGTCATTGGTCATATATATTTGTCAACTACTCAGTACCCTTCAATGATGACCTGTTGGATGCTACAGATGGTTACTATTCACCACAGTATGTGTTAAAATATGTCATTTTTAATACACATGCTATTAATTTTGGATCAGTCTTTCTGGATTGTAAAAGCTTTCTATAGCATTAAATCCATATTTCCAGAAAATTAAAGCTGATAAATAAAATTCAAACAAGTGAATTCTATTTCCAAAGGTTGTTGCAGCTCTAGGGCAGATATGACTTTAGCTCTTCTAATCAGATATGATCCTGCAATATATACCTACAGAAATTTATTACATGAGAGAACAGGCCGAATATCACCCATTGTCTGTTATGAAAGACATAAGGTGGTGTAATAGAGGAGGTTGTATGTGTGGGGCATCATCGGTTAGCTTACAGATCCTGAACCAGGTAGCCCATTCTCGGGACAATAATGTCTGGTGTGTTTATGGAGCTGTTCCTAAAAAAACAGTCTACAATCTATATCTGCATCTCTCTAACAATTTTGTTAGGTCTTTATATGACCTGTAAATCTCCTTGTTAAGAAAGGATACCTTTTTCCATACCTGAGAACAGTAACTGATACCCTGCCCCTACAAACCATGATTTATCCTTCACATCCCTGTACATGTGTCAGTCTCTGTTTGGAACTATTTGGAATTCCACACAGAACTTATGAAATTTTTCTTCCAGATACTTGTAGAAATAGCAAAACAAGCTGGGCGTGGTGACACATGCTTGTAATCCCAGTATTTGAGAGGATGAGACCAGAGGATCCTGGTTCACCGCCAGCCTCAGCTACTTAATGAGGCCCTCTGCAAATTAGTGAGACCCTGTTTCAAAATAAAGAATAAAAATATAAAAAATAGGGCTGGGAGTGTAGCTTGGAGATAGAATGCCCCTGGACTCAATCCCCAGTATCACACACACACAAAAAGAAAAAAAAATAGCAAAACAAAACTAAAATAAAAGGAAAGTAATTCAGGTGATAATAGGAGCTAGAAATAGCAGATTAGTTAATCAAAATTGGTTTAAATTCTGTAATCCAGATGAAAAATAGATAAATCAGGAAATTGAGATACTGTAAAAGGAGGAAAATGGAAAGATAAACCATGAGAAAGCTGGACTGAAAAAGAGTAGCTTTGCTGAGTTTCTAATTATCACTGGAGTGATAATCAGAAACTTGAATGAGCCTCAAGAAAAGAATCAAATTCCATACAAATAAAACTATCATGGAAGAGCATGGGGATAAAAAAGACCTCCCCTGTGTTGTCCTTCTGCCTTTGCTTCCCTCCCTGCTTCAATTTTATGACTATCTACTCACTAAGCCAATATAGACTATGACCAATACCAGTCTCTATAACGTACTGCTCATTATGCATTCACGTACTACATCTGATCATTATCAAACTTACACTTTTCATTAAGGATTTCAACTAATCCAAGATATTTGTCCCAGTGTCTGATTTGTTTACTATTTCTAATATTTACATATTAGTCTAATCATTCTTTGAGACTTTCTTTTATCTCAAACAATGACAAACTAAATTTTCTCTAGGGAAAAAAATCGATAAAATTCAGGAAAATTGGAAAGATAGTGAAAAAAAAAAGAGGGAGTTGAAAATGAAAACTTCAAAATGCATTCTCAGCTTTGCATTACAGAAGACTGACTATGTCACATGATATAACTACCAATTATATGAGTGTAAGGGAAGGGAGATTTAATTTTGTTTCTTTACTTTCGGGAGAAAAATGCATATTCATTGTATAATAAAACCTCTAAATAAAAATGTGTTAATAAGTATTTGAATGTGAAAAGATGTGTTAAAGTGGGTTCAAATGGAGACCAGGAATGAAGAATTCCTGAGAAGACATGGCCAGTTAGGCTTCAATAGTGACCTTGAAATTGCTGGATTTGTAACCATGAGCAAAAAAATTAACTTGAGATATTCTATATGAATGTTTGCATTAAAGAAAAACAGAATTTAAGTTTAGCTAGAAGAAATTAATAAATAACTTAAGAACTGGGGACCTTCTAAGGGTATGGGCCAAATAAACTAACTGCATAATTATAACCCATCTACGAGATTTCCTTTGCGTTACTGCTGCATTTGTCCTATAAAGATCTCTGTATAGTGCAATTCAAATGTATTTTTATGCATATTTTCTCTTTTAAATTTTTATTGTGCTCCAGCATACATTTTTCCAAAGATGGATTGTATGGAAAAGAACTATAGACACAGATTAGGAAGTAACTGGAAAACAAGGTTTACACTGTGGGAAAAGTTACATTCTGTAAATTCAGCAAAAAGTACAGAGTTTGAAGGAAAATATAGACTCAGTGAAGACCACTTAGTCTGTATTTTTGGAGCAAGAGCTAAATGAGTACAGTGTGCATGTATGCCTCCACCACCTTAAACTTCATCAAGACGTATGATTACAATGTACCAATAAAACTTAAAAAATCAATAACAAAACTAATAAACATACAAGAAAAATCTAATTTTATCCAGCATTTATCCTATACATCATAATCAGTCAGCCTTTTGCAGGCTTAATGTTTCTTCCTTAAGATGTAGATCCTAGAGGTAACTGACTTCTTATAAAGCATATTAGCATCAAAATGAAAATCTGAGCCAGGTGTGGTGGCGCACACTTGTAATACCAGCTTTCAGGAGGCTGAGACCGGAGGATCCGGGTTCGTGGCCAGCCTCAGCTACCTAGTGAGGCACTCAGCAACTTAGTGAGACTCGGTTTCAAAATAAAGAATAAAAAATAGGGCTGGGGGTATAGCTCGGAGGTAGAATGCCCCTGAGTTCAATCCCCAGTACCGCCAAAAAAAAAGAAAATCTGATGAAGCCTTTCATTAATTTCTTCTCTTAATGCAAGAGAAAAGTTTTAATGGAATCTTTTGAATTCACATCTTAGCCAGATATTGAGGTTCAATGAAAAGCATGAGTTTGTTTTTTTTTTTTTTTTTTTTTTTTTGCGGTACTGAGGATTGAACTCAGGGTCCCAGCCCTATTTTTTGTTCTTTATTTTGAAACCAGGTCTCACTAAGTTGCGGAGTATCTCACTAGGTAGCTGAGACTGGCCGAGAATCCGGATCCTCTGGTCTCAGCCTCCCAAATGCTGGGATTACAAGTGGGGGCCACCACACCTGGCATAGCATGAGTTTTGGAGGAACAAAACCCCTACTACATGCACTAAAGTAGGTCTTTTTGTAACTTTTCTATCATTTCCTTGTGTCCTTTGTTGATTTTTTTTTCTTAAATCTGAAAAGGCTTTCATCTGATTGCTTCAAAATTTAACATATTGAGGAAAAATAAAATGATTTTTTAAATCATATTGACATAATTCTGCCATGCATTAATTGATAATATAAAGATTTGGTATAAAGAAATACACACTGAGACAATAGATTTGACTTGAAAGATCCATGAAAGGGAACTCGAATAGAAATGTAGAAGTACAGGAATTAAAATTTGAAGACATGTGGATCTTAGTAGAGCTCTCATATGTAAACTTATTCCAATATAGAAGGGAAAAGTGATTCCCTTATGAAGATAGAAATGTAGAGATAGAAAAATAAAGGTGGATAAAATGCACATTTAATGTAGTTAAATACTCATGTATGATTCCTTCTGGTCTCATTCTCTACTCCCCAAACACCTCTTTTCCCCTCTTATCTTCATTCCTACCTAGTTTATCCAACATCATTCCCAGTTATGTTTTTGATGTCTGAAGGGCTCTAATCCACAGTCTTTAACTCACAGACTCTCATGCCAGGCAGGCATGTTCCAGGTGTGCCTCCTTGGATGGGAAAACTGAAATGGTTGAGGCCATATGCAGGTTTTGCTTTAAAAATATAGATATAGCATAAATTACTTTTCCCTTCCAAATAATATCTCTTAAAAACTAAACCTATAGAAGCTAATGTAAATATACTGTTAAGACATTTGACTTAATATGTGGAAATAAATATGAATTATTATTTAAAAGCTTTTCAAAATTATATTCCATTGAGACTTCCCTAACACTCTCATTCAAAAGTTATCACTCAGAAGACTTCAGGTTTGTTAGGTAATCTATTTGTACTTTTTCTTGTCTCTCTTACCTCTTTGTATTTTGTTTAGTCAATTTTCTGTTTTTCTTATTTCTGAACTGAATAATTGTCCCATATAATTTGACTAAACAGAGTTTAGACCAACTACTTTGATCAATAAATCTGCCTCATTTTCTACATATTGATCATATGTACAAATAATAAGTCTATATACTCACCGAATTAATATAAAGGAGACACATTTTAAATATTCATCTGATATTGGAGACACATTTTAAATATTCATATTATTTCTGTTCATTGTTAGGTTCTGTTAAGAATGTTAAATATATATTTTGTTATGAATATTCATCTCATAGATTTTCAATATTATGAAAATAAAAAGCAGTCAATTTATTTCCAAAACATAAATTTAGTTATGTTACTTCTATAGAAGGTATTACTTTTAAAACTGTTTTAGCCTATCTACTTATCAAACTAGAATTTCAGTATAAAATTAGCCCCAAAACTAACAAAATATTTTGTTAGTCCTCATATTTACTTATTATGACTAATTTATAATTTTATTTTCAAAATAACTTTTCCTAAATTAAATCCTAGATTATTTTAGAAATATTGTTAGATTAAAAGTTAATTAATGTTACTTATATAGAGATGTATTTACACATAATCCTCCCATTATCAGATGACTAGGCTCATATTGCTGTTTATGACTATTTTTCAGTATATGTGTGTTTGTGTCTGTGCACAGGCAAATATATTTCTTACCATATTTTAGTGCAGACTTTAACATTGTTTAAATATATCTCTTATTTCATATGGTCCTTAAACATTTCTTTTTCTTTCTTCCTTTCTTTTTGAGACAATTTACTCTTTTTTTATATATTATTTTACTGAGATCTCAACTAAGCCCCAGTAAACAAGAAATTATCCAGAATGCTTCATATTTTTTTAAATCTGATCTGGTGATATTTTCCACCATAATCAAGAAACAGAGAAGAATTAGTAGACAGAAAACACAGTCAAGTCCACCTTATCACACTTTTCTTAGAAGACTAAAAAAAACAAATTATTTTAAAGAATTAAAATATAATTATTAAAGAAACAAGTTAGAACTGTGCTTGCTTTCCTTTTTCCTACAGTTCTTTTACAGGTCTAAGATACTCTTTTTATCTCATAATAAGATTATTGATGCAAATATTGATATCAAGGCATTAAAGTCTATTTGAAAGTTTGATATCAAGGTGGAAGATATTTAGGAATAATATAATTCATCTGCTATTTAAGATATCTCAAAAAAGAATAAAAAAGAAAGGAAGGACAGGAGAAAGGGAATAAAGAAAGAAGGTAAGGAGCCGGGCATGGTGGCACACACTTGTAATCCCAGCATTTGGGAGGCTGAGACCTGAGGATCCAGGTTCACGGCCAGCCTTAGCTACCCAGTGAGGCACTCGGCAACTTAGTGAGACCTGGTTTCAAAATAAAGAATAAGAAAATAGGGCTGGGGGTATAGCTCGAAGATAGAACGCCCCTGAGTTCAATCCCCAGTACCAGAAAAAAAAAAAAAAAAAAAAAAAAAAAGAAAAGAAAAAAAAAAAAAAAAAAAAAAAAAAAAAAAAAAAAAAAAAAAAAAAAAAAAAAGAAAGAAGGTAAGGAAGGAAGGAAAGGAAAGAAATAGGGAAGGAAGAAAGAAATATTACTAAATGCTAAAGAGATTAACTTCAAAATAAGCTATAACTGTGAAGATTGATCAAGAAAGATTATTCTTAATTAGTGAGGTTTTGATGGTAAAAATTAACCATTTACATTTAAGACAAACTACAAAGAGAAAAAATAGAAAGGTGATCAAAATCAGAAAATGAAGTAATATATGTAACAAGACAGAAATAAACAAAAAACATACAGTATTTCATAAGGCCTTTATATGCTAAATTCTATCACAAAAGTGGTCAGAGCTCATTTATGTTAAAATCTACATTAACCTGAGGTTGTCTTAAATACATTTTCAGTTCTAGATTGTCTCTGAAATGCAACCAAATTCTGTCCAACTTTCTTTTTCAGTGCTTGTGAGGACATTATATAGATCAATAAATAAGTTTAAGAAATAAAAATTATTTTTAATATTAACATAAGCAAAATGAGCTAGCAAAATGGCGCACGCTTGTAATCCCAGTACTTAAGGAGGCTGAGACCAGAGGATCTGGGTTTGCCACCAGCCTTAGCTACTTGGTGAGGCTCTCCATAACTTACTGAGACCCTGTTTCAAAATAAAGAATAAAAATAATAAGACTCTGGGTGTAGCTTGGAAGTAGAATGCCCCTGAGTCCAACCCCCAGTACTGCCAAAAGAAAAAAAAAAGTAGCAAACTGTAATTAGAGAGGAAAATGAGCTGAAGAACACTGAACAAATAATATTATTAAATACCTATGAATGTAGATATTATTCATACTATTAAATTTTTAGCCTTTCTTTTTTTATTCATTCGTCTATACCAAGTTTAAGTCAGCATCTGGCTGGCAATACAGCTTGTGGCAAATTTATACATGTGTATTATTTGATTTATATAAACATTGCCCAAAATATAAATCCTACCTCATTCTGGAGGTCTCGGATCATTTTGCTCTTTCTTTCCACTTCAGTCTTTAAGAAATTTATCTGAAAACAAAAGAATATCACATAGATATGTTGTAAATTTATTCCCATGGTTTTCATATTTTTTCATTGTTTTGATAAAGAACAAAGGATTAAAAATTTTGTTAACCAAAATCTTTAATATCCAACCCATAAACTTATTCAATGATTATATAGAAATATTCTTTCTTACTTAAGGAAACATTTATTTTTTAAAATTGAGAAATAATGCACATTATGATTGTAATTATTTTATCTGGCCAAAATTTATGGTAGAAAAGTTTGGATATTTAAGTACATACATGTGGGGGTTTGTGTGTATGTGTGTGTATATGTATGCATGTATGTATTATATTATAGTTGGGCATAGGAATCTCTCTTTGCAAAACACTCATTTCTCAGTAAATTTGCCCTGAGGTTTGAGGAAAATTTTACAGTGACATTCTTTGCCTTAAGGTATAGAATGTTAAATACACTATATAAAAAAAAAGATGATTTCTCTGGATAATGATATTCAGATAAATAAGAGCCCAGTTATTCAAAGTGTAAATGCATAAACATTACAGCTTTATATGCACAGAGTTCTTTCAAATAAATAAAAGTAGGACAGCACAGTGGTTAGAAACTTTATAAAATTATATAATGTTTATGGTCACTTAGGATTCACTATGATGGTAGGTTAAAAAAACTACAATAATGGATAAAACATTCTCTAATCTTCAATTTTCTAGTATTCACATATTCAGAAACTAAGAAGACATAGGTGAAATTATTATTATATATTTTTTGGTACTGAGGATTGAACCCACGGTGTTCTTTCTTCAAGCTCCACCCCTGTTGTGTGTGTGTGTGTGTGTGTGTGTGTGTGTGTGTGTGTAAAGGAGAAAGAGAAAGAAAGAAACTTGCAAGCATGTGGAGCTAGGAATGGAATGTGGGGCCTCATGAATACTAGGCAATATGCTACTACTGAGTTAAGGACTTAAGTTTGCATTTATTTTTTGTAATTTGTGTTTATTTTACATTTACATCACATCTCAATTTGGACTAAACATATTTCTAATGCTTAACAGCTTCACATATTGGTCAGCATAGTCTTAAAGATCCCTACAATAATGAAAGAGAATCATAGCATGGGTTATCTTAAGGGGCAGAATGAATCATTAGAGTGGAAATCAAGTTTAGAAGGATGGCTAATTTTCACAATATACATTGCTTAACAAGTAGTTGCCAGGGGCCAGCCCTCAAAGAAGCGGTAGAGCCTGGGGGGTCCCTCGTTAGGTGGGGATTGAAACGAGGTTGAGAGTGAGTGAGAGTACGCTTACACACCATGTATGTTAAGACGCATCTGTTTTAATTCATCTCATGAGTGATATTTATGCTCATTACAACAAGGTATACAAAAAAAGGAATTTTTACAGCCTTGTTTTTCCTGGAGTTAAGTGGGTACATCTTTAACTGGAAAGGCTATTTCCTATAGTGTTTGCTAAGATTAGAGAAGCAGCAGAAAAAATACAAAGTGTAAATGAATTATTCTTTTAAGTAGAGAGTAGTAGCAGCAAAGGAGGAGCAGGGCGTAAAGGTTAAAAGCGAAGATGAACTATTCATTAGATAAATCTCTCCTATTTGCTCAGGCAGCTAAAGGTAGCGGGTTAATAAGTAGGTAAACAGAAAGTTTAGCAAGCTTTCTTGTCTAAAAGCTTCCTTCTGTCTTATGATAAGAAATCTAAGTTCTCTTGACTCAGCTGCCGGTATTTGTAGAGTTAATGGATACCTCTGAGCCAGGCCTAGGCCTTTGTTCTCCTGATGACAGCATCCTGAGCCTCTTAAAAAACCTTTTTTAATGTGGAAGCAAAGCCCAAATTTCCAGAATAAAATAATGTAAAGCGAAAAATGTCACACGTCCCTTATTTAGCAGGCTGAGCCTTGCTCCAAGC